>JACXGI010004065.1:0-56691 GCA_016801175.1 Esox masquinongy
TTAACTGGCCAACGTGTAACTGGAGCTAGTCACCTGAAGGGGCATGTTTGATGGGCATTGGCCAAGAAAATACTACATCTGCCATTCTAGATGCAAGTAAATTGATGCAGACACATCATAATCCCTAGGCAGACTGGCGTCACAAGTATTAGCATGTTTCCAAGGAATTATCTTGTGCTATGCCGAAAGAAGCTAACCCATCGAGCCAGTATATTAATACCTTGCACGTTAAAATTCTGTTTGTTCATATTCTACAATCAACCAAAGCAGCAGTGGAAAACTGCTTTCAACGCAATGAAGATTACCCAGGGCACATGGGATCACTCAATAATCCCGACATTGCCAAAATAGCCGCGACTTATTGATATCTGCTTGGGGAAAAGCGACAGGTGCCTCTCATCCATGTAAACATGCCATGGATAGTAAATGCATAATTACCCCAGCCAGGGCAGTGGGAGTGAGCACTAAGGGTAAAGACAAGAGCCCGGTTTATAAAGGCTTATGCCATGGATAAGAGGCCTGTGTCAGAGCACGGCGCAAACTTTGCATTGCGTCCTGCATTAGAACGGCCTTTATCCGTGGTATGTTGGCCATACACCACACTCCTGTGTTCCCACATTGCTTAATTACCCCAATGCCTTTAGATCCACAGGGGAAGCAAGGTGGCAGTTTACGAATGGCTAAGAGCCACTATTGTGTCATTAAGCAACTGTCATGGTTTACAGCCCCTGTTGACACTAGGGACAGTATGTAAGCAATCCCCAATGGGATTAAAAAAGTGTGGTCAGCTTCCGCCACCCTGGCCTACCCGGCAAACTGATGGTCCTGTTCAGAAACAACATGCCCTCCAGTGCAGCTCTGAAAGAACTAGGACTGGTATCGACTGTTTAAAATGTCCACAATACATAAAAGCCTATCAAAGAGGAACGCTACAGCGTCAATTCTTTAGTGTAGCTAGCTACTAGCACCAGCATTAGGTTCAGCCCCCATCTTCGGGAAGTGGTTGAGGGATCCCAGCGCCTGTGAAGTGGGCCACCGCGCTTAGAGCTAGAGCAAGGACTTAGTTATGCCGGCACTGTAACTGAAAGGCGTGCTCAGTGTGTTACAGTAAGCAGTTCAAAACTCCAACCATGATTAATATCCTAGCCCTGGATGTTAGCCCGCCCGCAGACAATTCTGTTTCAGCTTTAGCTCTAAAGCTGAAAACTCTGATGTGGCACAACTCCAGCATGAGTGTTGCCCGTCTTACTGCCTTCTAGTGCTCTTCTCAGAGACATCTTGTGCTCCTATAATTGCTTGCTTTAAACTGAAATAAACTCAGGCAGGTCCTACCTTTGCCTCTCCCTGGTCTGTCAAGATGTCTTCCTGTGGGAGCGAGTGGCCACAGCTAACCACTGCACTGACAGACACCTCTCTTCAGTCAACCACAGTGACCTCTGGACAGGCCGGTATCAAATGTCAAGGCCAACACACAACAGCATCTCGCTGCATAACAGCATGGTCTAGACTCTGGGGGGCTGGCTTTATGACAGCGTGTCTGAGTTGAACTGGGATTTATTGTTATTGTGTGTGTGTGTGTGTGTGTGTGTGTGTGTGTGTGTGTGTGTGTGGTTCCTCATGCATATTTGTCTATCATCTGAGGAATGCCTCCATCTATTGAGAAATCGGTATGCTCTATATCAAACATAGGAGGAAGGCATGCCCATAGTATAGTATAGTATAGTATACTATGCTATAATATACTATAGTATAGTATAGTATAGTATAGTACTACTATAACTAGTGTTACAGTATAGTACACCTCTGGAGCAGCTTTGGAAGGAAGATGGAAGGAAAACTTAAAATAAACGTGTGCCCACACACACACACACAATCAGCATATGGCAACAAGGTTTATATCAGTGATTTCCAGGACATCCTCATGAACCGTTGCAACTACACAATCCGGTGGGCAGTGTTCAAGCTCTGCCCAAGAAAGGTCTTTTGTTCGTTTTGATGATTTGCGAGGCATCGCTGAAATTACAGCTTCAGTGATTGGTAGTCATTGTCAGCTGGCTAGAAGAAACAAATTCATTGGTACTCTTTCCCGTCTCCAAAGGTCTCATCAAGAGGGATCAGCGAGCTAAAATCCTGCCACTAATGTTTACAGTACAGGATTTAGACAATAACACCAATCAATCAATCAAATTTATTTATAAAGCCCTTTTTGCATCAGCAGCTGTCACAAAGTGATTTTACAAAACACCCAGCCTGAATCCCCAAGGAGCAAACAACAACAGTGTCGAAGCACAGTGGTCAGGAAAAACTCCCTAAAAGGGGACGAAATTTAGGAAGAAACCTAGAGATGAACCAGGCTCAGAGGGGTGACCAGGTAAACATATTAAGAGTACAAATTGTAATAATGAATAAATGCATGAGGGCTGTGTCCACAGTCTATAAAACCTAGTCCATGTCAGTAGCATGACCAGATGGACAAGGACAGGGACAACACGGGGGGGGGTAGCGTCTCGTCAGGTAGCGTCTTGATCTGCAACACAACCAGGCGGACAGCAACACGACTTGTCTCCCCTTCTCTTCTTCTGTTCACGCACATAGTCATGGTAGTAGTGCTGTAAAAACCTTACATATGGACCATTTACTTATTCATTATACTGAAATGTACTACATGGAAATGGCCTCACAGACACCACAATGGGAGGCCTACCAGGATGTGGCAGCTGGATTTAGTGTTTCCATCATGTCTATTCAGGTAGGCTTTCCTGCAGGCTGCCAACAGGAAGGCTCGGAGTAGAGACAGCCTAGGTTTGAGTAGCCTTGCTCATTTCAAGACATTCTAACAGGCCCCCCTTGGCGTAACATCCGACAACTTCTTGGTGCCGGGACGATCATTAGATCTACTAACAAGCTTTAATAGGCACATATTGATTTCATGTTAGCTTTTTAGTCAGTAGATTTTATAGGGAGTGCGGACGATTATTCGGATAATTAAGCGTCGGGTGTTGGGAGAATTGCTCTGGTTGTGGGGAAATGATTGCTGTGCCACGCGGTTAGCATGTTAGGCAGCTGGTAGGCATGAAACATGCATGAAACTGCACCCCTTCTGCCTGAGGGTTCCACAGGGAAGATCTACATTTCACATTCACACTCAAGTCATTTAGCAGACACTCTTATCCGGAGACCGTTAGGGCAACCTGTATCTAATATAAAGTATAGCTTCGTCGTTTGTCTGGACTCGAGTATTGACCGTGAGAATACTGCTAAAGGATTAGTCTTTTAGGTCATAGATGGGGAGAGGGAGGTATGGTGTCCAACGCAATAACACTAAAATATTGTAGGCCGCAATATTTTATGTTAGTTCCCTAAAAAAATTCAAATTTTTCCCTTTTTAATAAAAATGAATAGGATTATGCAGGTGGGAGAACTACACCAAGATCACCAGGTCCACCTTGTCTATGAAATCTTCTTACATTTCATCTACAAGACTAAACAGATCCAAGATCAGTATTGACACTCTGAATTGCTTTATAAATACAGGTTGAAGTTAAAAAGCATAAAAGTTTAAATTACTATGTGATAATATGATATAAAGTGAAGAATACATTTCCTAGCCTAGCAGTGACAGACTAGCTATGCAGCTAGCTTGCTACTTAGATACATACATAGCTTAACTTTAGAAGAGAAATATGGCCAATTCTTCATACTTTTCTGGTTCACTTTAGCCTGTGTATTCCTTCCTCACTTGAAAGTGATACCTATATTTACTTAGGTTTTCACCAGACGCAATATCTACTGAGTGTACATACAGCAACAATAACAAGCTGTTTGGGATTTACTCACTCAATGGGAACACATTACCATTTACAAAAACAACCTGGGATATGAGTCCATTGGAAGCTGCAAATTATTAGGTGGCCATGGCTATGGAGGTCAACATATTGAGGTATGGAGGTCAACATATTGAGGTATGGAGGTCAACATATTGAGGTATGGAGGTCAACATATTGAGGTATGGAGGTCAACATATTAAGGTATGGAGGTCAACATATTCATGTATGGAGGTCAACATATTGAGGTATGGAGGTCAACATATTGAGGTATGGAGGTCAACATATTCATGTATGGAGGTCAACATATTGAGGTATGGAGGTCAACACATGGAGGTAAGGAGGTCAACATATTGAGGTATGGAAGTCAACATATTGAGGTATGGAGGTCAACATATTAAGGTATGGAGGTCAACATATTCATGTATGGAGGTCAACACATGGAGGTAAGGAGGTCAACATATTGAGGTATGGAAGTCAACATATTAAGGTATGGAGGTCAACATATTCATGTATGGAGGTCAACATACTGAGGTATGGAGGTCAACATTTTGCCAGGACAACAGGGTTAACACCCTAACTCTTCCAATCACTGCCATGGGACCTTAAATAATCACAGGCTGTCAGGACACCCGTTAAAAGACGGCACCGCACACAGTGTAATGTCCCCTCAACTCCCCTGGGGCACTGGGATTTGACCTTTAGTCCAGAGTGACACCTACTGGCCTTACAATACCACATCATACAGCACCTGGCCTCCCAGGTATAGAATGTTCCTGCTTAGCTTCAGAGGCAGTTGAATGCAGAAAACCATGCAATTAACTCAATGCATTTATTAAATCGCCGGACAGCACTAATCCAGGGTAACACATTGGCACAACAAAACTGATGGATAGACTTTCAGCAGAGTGTGTTTATCTGCAATTCATGAGTACTAGTCGAGAAGCTCACTAAAGGCAATATCTGCCCACTCCGGGCAAGCTGTGCGCCGTCCTATGCGATGATGTATATCCCTATATTTAGAGTTTAGTGGGCTGCTGCGGACACACTGGGATGGTTCACAGTTTATCAAGGCAGCCACAGTGTCATGGTGGGGAGGATGAAACCTGGAATGCAAAATGCTCCATATGACTTCATATGGCTTGCTGAGCAAAATGCCACTCCCGCCCAAAGATTCTAACCAATTGCTCCTAAATACAGCTTTCTTCTGCGTAGGTTTAACTGGTTCGAACGGAGAAATCGGATACATACACATATAGGGGATTAGAGGTTGTGTGTAACAACATGCTGCGACAAATTGTGTAAAATTAACGGATACCAGTACCACAATAAATTATGTGGATGTGTGTACTGTGGGTTAAAAAAGTTTGTACGTTGTTGAAAAAGGTTAACAAACACTTCCGGTAAAAATAAATAATTCAAATACTGAGCTAAATGATATTGTATTACAAAAGAATGTCGTACAAGTACAGTCGCTCTAAGAAAAAGGTATGATTTTCTAAACCCAGTGGAAGGGATATTAGAATATTTTAATAATAATAATAATAATAATAATTCCTGATTATTCTGAACTGTTAACCAGGTGCTGTTTGGAACCAAACAGTGTTATTAAGATAATTTGTGGAATCTGAATTAAGCAATGACAGCACATTTTGACATATATAAAATCAATTAATAACACTAAAGTATTGTTACCATGTAATCTACATGCTGAATACAGCCCCATGTCATCACTCAATTTCAAAATTGTTATTTTATGGTTAACGGAGGTATGATAGCGACTTCACTTATCATCATATTTAAAATCCAGACCATAATGGGAGGTTTAAAAATCTATATTTTGTTTATTATATATAACGATTCAACTAAAGTGCTACATGACTGGTCTTAATAAATCGTAGATGCGCAACGGTGTTACAAAGACGCATTAATAAGGAAGGTTCTGGGAAATAACTTGGAATACGGTTCTTACGATGAAATTACCGAGGACTCGTTTGCTTCTCCCCGGGTAAGACTTGACCACAAGTGAATCTTCCAGCAAGACAATAACCCTAACCACACACCAATATCCACAAATGAACGGTAACATCGCCACAAAATCAACAGTTTTAGAAAGATTTTGAAAGTAGAGCTGTACGGAATTTTGACAACTACCGTTTTGAGAAATAATAACGCTACGATTTTTTTGGTTTGTATTTGTATTTATCTTTTAAGGATGTATTACACCCACTGTATTTAGGCACATCATGAGGCCTTGCATATAGGCTAATATGATTGTGATGCTGTTTAAACCTAATGCTTGTTCTTTGACAGAAATAGGCTACTGGTTTTAACGGAGACCTCATACCGAGGCCATGTGGTTTTCAACAAAAGGACACCTTATTCCAGTCCAGAATCAATACGAGAAGAAGACAGCTTTCTAGGCAATCAATTTCGAAATTAAAACATCAACTGCATGAGAGATATGAGTAAATAGCGAATGATGGATTGAATAAATAGGACAGTTACTGTTTTCTTTATTGGCTGAAATATCAGTACCAAACCTTAGTCTACACGTTTATCAAAACTGAATGCCAGTCACTGTAACGATAAACCTTTCAAATAATTTCCTAATTCGCACAATAATAACGTTGATGCCGTGCGCTTTCAGCCCTTTGTTCCGTGCGAATCGATACCATCCTTCCCTGTCTATCGATTCATTGGCCCAAGTGATAACGATTAACCTTCAAGGTGGCAAAGAAGCACAATTTGAAAACTCAAGACAAATAAGCCGTCAAAGGCAGCGCCACGCAGCAACCCTTGTTCACCTGCATCGACACGAGTAGTAGGTAGCACTACTCCGTCCGTGCCGATGGATAACCTGAGAGCGGTTGTTTATTTGCAAGACTGCATTACATCGTTGCATGCCTCAAACTCCTTTGATTACGGTTTATAGCAGTCAAACGCAGATAGGCTAGGCTTGTTGGTGGAAGCTTGGAAGAGGCAACTCCTACCAATATCCTTAAGTGAAATTAGTGGTCTCCTTCACTGCGCTTCCCGAGTAGCATTTATTTATTTATTTATTTTGCATTGTATGCCTTTTCAAGATGGTCAGAATCCCTTGTTTATTTGAATTTTGACGCTTACCTGTGCGTTTGGAGACAGGTCCAGTTGGAAACGTTAGGAAAGGCTTGGAGTTCAATTGCGCAGCAGTCGCGATGACGCTTCATAGTGGAAACGCGCTGCGATCCAGCCAGCTGCAAATCTACAGAATGATGCTTCAACCACGTGATGCAATGAAGCAACCTTCCTTAGTCATCAGGACCATAACAGAACAGCCGTACTGTACTAATAGTAGGCTATTAATACCAGTAGGAAGGAATACTAGTAGGCTAGTAAGATTGACAGCTAGCAATAGTATAAACATACTGTTTGATTAACCGTTTTGATGGAGAAATATACTCAACGCTTTTCGTATAAATAACGTATTTCGTGATGACACAGAAAGTCAATGGAATCCAGACATATTAGATAGGTATTCTAATTAAATGGCAGTTACGTAGCGCTTCACTTGACTTCTAATTCCAGGTAAACAGCGCCCCGGTTCCTTTTGTAGGCAAAAGAGCAAGCCTGATTGGAAGTCTTACTAACACATTTTGATGAACATAGTCTAAGGTGCGATTTGGCAGTTCCTGCACTTATTAGCCGAAGTCAAGCGCTGCAGTTATGTGCAATAAAATATGTGCCATGCCAACAATAATAATGTATGGCCAAAATTCATTAAAATAGCATAAAATTACACTATCCTGCCTAACCTTTGATTTTGTACTTGCCCGTCAAAATCCCCCCTCAACTTTCACCAGGGCTTGTTTCCAAAGACATGAGGCATTATTATTGTTATTAGGCCTACGTCACCTACCAGTGACGGCTGTAGCCTTTTGGGGGCCCTATGCAAAATGTAATATTGGGGAATCACTCCCCTATCGGCCGGTGGATCCCTAGCAGTCAGAGGCCCCCTAGCGGTTGGGGGCCCTAAGCGACCACTTATGTCACCCTACATCTGGAGCCGGCCCTGTCACCTACAATATTAATAACTAGGGGAAAATGTTTTGTTGAACAAAATGTGCAACCAACCAATCTACTTAAATAATGTCAAGAAGCAATGTTTTTCCGTGGCAGGTTTATTTAGTGACTTTGGATTTAGTTTACATCACATTATCATCTAACAACTTCAAAAGAACTGCCATTAGCCCTATTTGCATAGCAAGTAGGCTACGCCATTTGAGGTCTTGCCTATGTATGCTTCGATATACAGTTTGACACTATATGCAAATTTGAGGCAAGACAGCTTTCTGTTTAGAAATAAATCTTGAGTTATGCTAAGTTTCTGACTGTATGGCTTTATTTTCACTCGTAAAATAGCCAGAATTACATTTTCAATCAACGTTTCTAGCAACGAGAATGTGTTAGGCTCTCTGTTACTGTAGTGTGAAGCCATTCCACCGTGCAGCGGAGTACCAGCAAGAAAATTTGCAGTGTTGCGGTAGTTCAATATGCTTTGTGGATAGAAATGACTGGGACCGAGACAAAGCTGTTTGGGTGATGTCTTCCCATAAAGTTGTTAGACTTTTAAATAGCCTATTAAGCTAGTAACCAAGGCCTAACGAAAGGGCGTTGAAAAATATAGGGCCTCATTTGACACAGCATTTTGCATGTAGTATAATGAAATATAAATCTCAAAGCATTGAGGCAGTCTGCTGACCGAATGATTTGTAAACTTGCCCCCTCATCCAGACAGCTCCTCATCCGAGCGCTGCTGCAGCATTTTCTGTTTGTGTCTTGACTAATTATGTTTACCGGATAAATCGTGTGGGCGTGGCACAAAGCTAGAAGTGCTTGTGCGCTCTCTGGTACTTATTTGAAAACTTTGGAAACACGTCACTCTCTTAAATGTAGCTGCCTGCAACTAAACATTATTAGTGGTCTGACATGCAACATTTAATTCTGAGTAGCTAATATGGCCAATGTTATACATTGGTTTATATAAAGATGTCTGGTGTTTAGTCTATTCAGACTGTTTAAAGCATGCTCAGCCTTGTGTGTTTTATGCTACGCTACTTCTCATATGCTCATACCGAGAGTAACGTACAGTCATCAAATAGCTAGATGCAGGGCCGGCCCTGGGCATAAGCGACATAGGCGATCACTTAGGGTCCCCAGACTGCTAGGGTGCCCCGAACTGCTAGTGAGTCCCCGACCACTAGGGGAGAGGGGGGCCCCCAAATCAAATTTTGATTAGGGCCCCCAAAAGGCTAGGGCCGGCACTGGCTAGATGGGCCAGCCATAGTTGTGCGTATGCTTTCATTGAAGTATGCTTGAAGTATGCTTTTTATTGAAGTACCGGCAAAGTAGTAGAAGGAAGAAAAATAACACAAATTAGTTCACAGAGGCAATGGTGGTTGCAGGCCCATATCTACCATTAAGACCGAGGTGAAAGTACAGGAATCGCTGTATTTTACATGTGAATTGAAAGTTGAATTGATAAAAAAATAAGACCCTAATGCAAATACTATATATTGCAGGATACCTTTGCCGCCATGATGACTTGTCTTGTGTGGTATGAAGTGAAGACAGGCAGATAGGAAGTGATCTAGTTTCCTAAAATCCTTTCAGTAAAGACATCAGCCACAGGTCCTTTGACTGTTGCTCATGTTGACGAAGAGTTGTTTTGTAATGCAGCTAGTTAGTGACTACAGTGTAAAGTTAGTCAACGACATTTGATAAAGACAAGCATGAAATATAGAAATTGCAGATTTCTTGTTATTTGGCAAGAACTGTTGTTGTACCAGCACAATCTTATTCATTTCTAGATATCACCTAAACTCTGGTGATTTTTTGTATTGTCTGTAAGCTAGTTGATTGGTTTGCTGGCTAGCTAACGTATTGAACCCAAATGCCTTTTCAAACAGATTTGTCTTGTTGTTTCATTTCCTAATATTAAAGTATTAGGAAGTATTCAGAGTCGGAATAATAAGGATAAAAGGACATTTAGTGATTCTTTCCAACAATACAGTGATTGACACTTTAGTATCTTTTCTAGACTGACACAGAGGAAATGGAAAGATACAGCCAAACAATGCTAAAGACAGACGGTAAGTTGAAAGACAGAGACAAGGTGTGGTGATGGATGCGAGAGAAATTTTAGATATTGCCAAGGAAGAGACACTTAGTAATGTAGCTGAGATTTCAGTCCTGCTCAAATTTCCTAGGTCAGTAGAAGGGCCTACTAGGTTTAGCCAATCCATGGATCTTGCTTTGTGGGAACTGTTTGTGGGGCTATATAGAATGCAATAGGTTTGAAATGTAAGTTGGGTATTCAGAGCATTTAGGCATTATGGGAATATGTGAAATTAGCCACACTTTCCACTTCAATTATGTAATACATAATTTTTGTAATTTAAAAGAAATTCTTGTGTCCAAAGGGGAGACAGAGAAAGGGACGAGTAGTTGGCACAGACTGACTGTGACTAACTGCAATAACCTCAGTATTTCTGTGTCCTAGATATGGCCTTGTGTGAGGGAGTTGGGGTCTTGTGTGTGGGGGGGTGGGGTGGGGGGTGGTTAGAGGGGTGTTTTTCTTTAAATAATTAGCATTGTCTCGAATCATACTCTGATTTTCGACAAGATATTTAGTGACGATTAGCTTAGCAACCAGCACGACTTGAACGTGATGGAACAACAGTCTGCTGGCTGGGAGCATTCATTTATCGACCAATGAGATGAATATCTTCTAATTTTGAGACTCAGATTTTGAGATCTGGGCAGAGCATGTTTATATGTACACCACCATTTAAAAGTTTGGGGTCACTTATAAATTTCCTTGTTTTTGAAAGAACAGCATGTTTTTTTTCCATTAAAATAACATCAAATTGATCAGAAATACAGTGTAGACATTGTTCATGTTGTAAATTACTATTGTAGCTGGAAAAAGCAGATTTCTTATGGAATATCTACATGGGCGTACTGAGGCCCATTATCAGCAACCATCACTCCTCTGTTTCAATGGCACGTTGTGTTTGCTAATCCAAGTTTTAAAAGGCTAATTGATCATTAAAAAACCCTTTTGCAATTATGTTAGTACTGCTGAAAATTGTGGTGCTGATTACAGAAGCAATAAAACTGGCCTTTAGACTAGTTCAGTATCTTCAGCGTCAGTGTTTGTGTGTTCGATTACAGGCTCAAAATGGTCAGAAACAAATAAGTTTATTCTGAAACCCGTCAATCTATTCTTGTTCTGAGAAATGAAGACTATTCCTCGAAAGAAAATGCCAAGAAACTGAAGCTCTCTTACAACGTTGTGTACTTCTCCCTTCACAGGACAGCGCAAATAGAAAGAGATGTGGGAGGCCCTGGTGCACAACTGAGCAAGAAGACCAATACATTAGAGTCTAGTTTAAGAAACAGACGCCTCACAGTTCCTCAACTGGCATATTCATAAAATAGTAGCCGCCAAACACCAGTCTCAACGTCAACGCTGAAGAGGCGACTTCGAGAGATGCCTAGTAGTTAGAACATCTGACAGAAAGATTGAAGGATTCTGCTACACTCGCAACAGTATTTGCTGTCATTTTTATGTGACCAAGAAAACAGAAATGTAGTGTAAGAATACGACAAGGACTCAGATGGTGGAGTGGTACGCTACGCAGAGTTTAATTTATTATTCCGAAAAGGCAGTAGTTAGGCAGGCAAAGGTCGATACACAGGAGAGCAGAATGGCAAAGGCACGAAATCAGGCAGGCTCAAAACAGTGTCAAGAAGCAACTGTTTGGAAGGCTGGTCGGTACACAGGAAGGCAATACATAAAGAGAACTATCAAGAACGGCTTAGTATGTCATACAAAACAAAACAATACCTCACAAAGAAACAGGAGCATCAAACTGAACTAAATAGGGCAAACTAATGAGAACCAGGTGGGTGAACAGTTGATCAATATTCAGGTGATTGGGAACCGGGGAGTGAGATGCATTCATGGGGAACGGGACGTGCGCTGTGTGCTGGAGGCAGAGGATGTGAAGGTGGACAGGGTGTCCATCTCACATGTAGACACTTGAGGGTACAGAGCAAGGCTGTCTGTGTGTAAGTAATACATACTCTGCTCACTAGATGGGGACCTGACACCAGAAATTAAATGTATTTTGCAGTAAATTCATAAAGTGAAACAAATGTCTCTTAATTTCTGTTTAACTGGTCACTGAAATAAACACTTTAAAAGCATTCTTTCAACACCACTGAACAATAAAAAAAAAAATATGAGTTTGTTTGAAAAGGGTTAGAAAAACAACCTTTCCTTACTAATCAATCTAGTGTTGAATAAGTATATATATATATATATATATATATATATATATATATATATATATATATATATATATATATATATATATATATTTATTTATTTATTTATTTATTTGGCCGAAAGCATGTTATCATTTGGCCGAAAGCATGTTGTGACCCAGCATCCTAGAATGTCAATGCCTGGATTATGTCCGTACCACCAGCCTACTTGTAGACAGGAGAAAATCCCCATCACACTGACAGGTAGAGATCTGTAAGACAGATTGTCTACAGTTGCTGAGGTGTGTCAGTGCTACCAGTGGAGCACAGCTGGAGGGAGGAGCAGGCTTGAAGAAAGGTGCCTATTGGGGTCATGTTCCTAGGGCATACCATATACTGTCACCAAAAACATGGATACACAAGAGTTGTGTTTTATTTATTGTATGATTTCAGGTGGTTTCACTCTGTTCTTCAAAACGTGTTCTTCTCACTACTGAAAAAACCCAGGCAAAGTGTTTAATACAAAAGCCAAGACCATTAATTTGCAGTTATCAAGTATACAAGCTAGATGGCCATGTTTACCATGTTCCTCTTTCCCTTGTCGCATTGTCGATGCACTCCATTTCGCTATAGATGGGTTGAACACTTATCCACAAGAATTCTGGATTAAGCTTCACACTGTATCTCTGTGTCTTGCCACGACGCCAACTAAGTGGAGGTATGACGCGAGCTGTGTTCAAGCAAAAAATTTCCGGCTGTGTCAGAAAATGCAGGGGTGGGGGTTGAGCACTGGGCGTGGAAGAATTCTATTGGTATTCACCAAGTAACTTGCGTGGGAGATACAGTAAGAATATCAAGTTGGGATGAGCTGTTTTATTTCAAACACATACCACATTCTAGATGTACACAGATTGTCCATACTTGTTTCTATAATGCCTTGTGTTTTAGTTTTGTTCCTCAGCTTGGAACACTTCCAACGCAGATCTAAGCTGAAGAACATATTGTGTGTAATTTCAGAAGTGATCAGCTTGGACCATGGGTCCAGGCTACAGACAATAAGCTGATGTTTCTCAGTAGTACAGTGGGCTGTAAATAGCCACAGTCCCCAGAATCCCAGAGCTTGACCTAGGCACATTAGTTTTTCCCCTGGGGCCAGACAGTTTCTCTGCTGATTAGAGACTTAGCTCCCATAGGAAAGCACTGCTTACAGACCATCAGAATAGTGTAAGGGAAGCTTTAAAAGTAGTTAACCTCTTTCACACCATGACTAAGTATACTTTCACAAGCCTTTGTGGCTTTGTTGTGGGTTAGTGGTTTAACATTGCATTTTTATATTAGCAAGAGACAGTTTGTAGGTTGCTGTTCTTGGCGTGATGTTTAACACTGTGTATGTAAAGGAAGGATTTTTCAGGCGTTTAACAAGACCAACAAGACAAATTACATGTTTTTAACATGACTGATAAACAATCAGAATGTAGAGTGCCCATGGTAAAGGATGGGATTGTTTCGTGACACGATCACAACGTGTCTTTGTGTCCTTAAGAAATATGTCCATTGTGTAATATATACTGCCTCAAAGAGTTTGCTGAAGCAACAAATCCAAACACTGAGAATAACAGGCATGCTAAGGCTTCAGTGTCAGTACGTGGCAAAGTATCTGCTGCTTCCCAGAGAATTGACAATGCAACATATGTCCATGTTTTTGTATGTCAGTCATGCTTGGATACGCGGCTGTTGTTGTTTTTTTCCAAATCCATATATTAGGGACAGTTTACTTGGGGAGAGCAGGTCCATATATAGGTGTTAAAGAATCTATACAAGTTCACACAAACTTTTTTCTGTTCATTGCAATATCAGCACATGGTGCAGAACACAAAACACACATTAAGAGGGGTTGAATTGCTGGGCAGCATAAGAGAAATGCAAACACCGTGGAGCAATTTCCATTATCTGCACTGCTCAGGGATAGAACAATAGACTTTTCCCCTTTCCAGTTTTGGAGTTCAATAAAGCATCTTTTTGATTATTGGTCAGGGTACTGTAACCACCAGGCTGTGAAGAATAGTATGAAATAGTATACTTTTATTGTCGCTGAACGAGGGAGGTAGGGGAGTGTTATTTGAGTGTTTCACGTCTACACTGTTCATTTGTGTGCAATGAAGTTCACTATATGGCCAAAAGTATGTGGACACCCACCCATCACAACTATTATGAGCTTGTTGGACATCCCATTCTAAAACCATAGGCATTATTGTGGAGTGCCCCCCACCACCACCTTTGCAGCTATAACAGCTGTCACTCTTCTGGGAAGGCTTTCCACAAGATTTTGGAGTGTCTCTGTGGGAATTTATACCCATTCAGCCAAAAGAGCATATGTGAAGCCTGGCACTGGTGTTAGACGAGAAGGCCTGGCTTGCAACCGCCATTGCAATTGGGGGGTTGAGCTCAGGGCTCTGTGCAGGCCACTTGAGATCCTCCACACCAACCTTGTTGAACCATGTCTTTATGAACCCCGCTTTGTGCACAGGGGCACAGTCATGCTGGAACAGGAAAGGGCATTCTCCAAACTTTTGCAACAAAGTTGAAAGCACCCTGTTGTCTAAAATGTCTTTGTATCCTGTAGCATTAAGATGACCCTTCACTGGAACTAAGGGGCCAAGCCCAAACCCTGAAACACAGCCCCAGACCATTATCCCTCCTCCACCCAACTATACAGTAGGCACTATGCATTCCAGTAGGTAGCATTCTCCTGGCATCTGCGATTTTTACGCGCTACTCGCTTCAGCATTCGGCAGCCCTGCTCTGTGAGTTTGCTTGGTCTACCACTTCGTGGCTGGGCTGCTGTTGCTCCTAGACACTTCCACTTCACAATTATAGTACTTACAGTTGACCAGAGCAGATCTAGTAGGGCAGAAATTTCACCTGTGGCTGACGACTTGTGGCAGAGTGGCATCCTCTTCAGTACGAGCCATTGTACTGCCAATGTTTGTCTATGGAGATTTCATGGTTATGTGCTGGATTTTATGCACCTGTAAGCAATGGGTGTGGCTGAAAAACCTGAACTCAATACTCAATACTTTTAGCCATTATAGGGTACATGCCTCTGCGCTGCCTCTTGTATTTCTTATTAAACTCGTGGGCTTATAGGGAACATTGTTGCTTATTTGAATGGATTGTGGTAGGATTGCAAGGAAACCTGTTACAGATCAAGCAAACAATACACCTACCAATATTTTCGCTATGTATGTGGATACAGGGTAGGATAGAGCTTTACAGTATATTGACATTTGATATTGTACACATGGCATCCAAAAGCACCAAACAATAAGCAAAATCTCATGCAAAAGGAATGAGGAAATTTGCTCATTTGCTCATTTTAAAGGATCAAGACCCTTTAAAATGTAAATCCCGCAGAATGGTGAATTTTAACAAGGTAACCAAGCAACCCTATACAAAATATAACCCTCACCTAAGACAAACAAAGTAGAATGAACCTCCCTGTTTTAGACCAGCATCCACCCTAGCAAATGTCAAACTTTTCTTTAATTTTCAGATGGCAGATTAAAAAGGGTGAGTAGAAAAACAGTATAAGCTAAAAAATTATTGAAAAGGGTTGTTTGAGAAGTACGTACAAAATGCACTGTATTTTTTATCAAAATGTTATTGTCCAAAGACTTCTACATTTGTGAGAGCTCTGTGGATAATGCAGTACATGACTGTGCTAGAACACAATCCATAACAAGGCCTAGGCAGACATTTTGAAAGATATTTGGCAGGAGAAAAGCTGCAAATGTGCAGATGATGAAAAACAAGCCCTTTGGGATTCTAGTTCACAAGAACAGAATTTTTTAAAGGAATAGTTCATGGACAGACAATTTGTGTATTGTATAAGCAGCATAAATGTTAGTCAGGAGTTGTAACTCCATGATCATTTTGTTATTTTTTTTAGTTTTAGAGGATATCTTTATGAAGAAAAAGGAAAAACCAAGATTCCATTAAATAAAGGCTAACTAAATACAAAAAAATAGTTGCTGTAACAAAATAATAACAAATCTAGTCATGATATGCAAGGAGACATGGAAACCTAAAAGATCATGGCTTTGCAAAAAAAAAATCATGGCTTTCCCCCTCATGAATGGAACCTGGACCAGACCACATGATAAAGCATGGTTACATCTCATTGTATAAACTACTGTCACATTTCCAGGAGAGAAGCACTAAAGGATATGGTTTAGATCTATGAACAGGTAGTGTAGAAGCTTTGACACTACACACCTTCACCACCAGCAAAAAAGTTAACAAGAATTTTAGTTATCAGGATCCCATTTGTTCTGCTACTGAGATACATTACAGATGCAAATGAGTTGCTTCCATTCCAAAAGGTTGGCACTGTTCAAAGCTCCATCTCTGTTAACTAGTTCACTGCGATGGCTTGTCAGGATTCATTGGCCAGAATCATTTGTGAATCTTCCTGGAAGCTCAGAACAGAACAGAGAACATTCTGTTGAGGCATAGCACAATTAGGACTCATGAAGCATATTGAGTCCCTAGGGTCTCTGTGGGAGTGGAGGCTATGCAGACGTTGTTTGTTAAGTCGGATGTCGTGTTTGTGGTTCCTCTACTGTTGAACTCCCTGCTTTGTGAAGCTTGCTGAACTGTTTTTGTCTGTTGAGGTCTGTCTCTACTGTTCTGGAGCTTTGGCAGTATCTGTTCGGAGGGCAATATTTATTCTGGATTTTTCTTTAACCAGGCAAGTCATTAACAACAAATTCCTTTTTAGGGGGCAATAAGGGATTTTTTTTTTTTGCATTTTTATTTTTTTTATTTTTCAGGTTCCCATATCTCCTTGTATATAATAACCAGATTTGTTGTTATTTTATTACAATGAAAAAAAAATGTATTTAGTTAACCTTTATTTAACCAGACAAGTCATTATTTACAATGGCGGCCTAGCAACTATTCTTATAGTGTAACCAACGACATCATCCCAGTTTCAGATGTTGCTAGAATATCTTCGGTCACGTAGATAAACGCATATGGTTATTTGAGGACGCATCCCTACATCCAGTAAGTTCCACACTGTGGAGCCTGTGAGGGCATCAACATGACCATTGAAGTCATCTGCCATTTTGATGTAGCCAACATGGTGTGACTTCCTACTTCACCGGGAGGGATCAGCCAATGAAGTTGAAAGTTTGGTTGAACAGTGATTGGAAAGAATGAATTTGTCCCACACATAGACTATAAAATGTTGGTCACTTTCAATGGTGATGTCTATGCAAATAGTGTGTTTTGAACATAAGGCCTCTAAGCAACATTATATTATCATCAGGCCTACATCCACACAAAATACCTTTAAGTCTACAATGGTTCTTGGTTTAATGTTTGAACAGCCATTGGGTTATCTTTTATATTGATATTTGTATTAGCTATCTAGTGACAACACTGACCCACGTCTTGGCAAGGAATAAAATGTCATGTCATATTTTTTAGTTAGTGAAAATAGGCTATCTCCATAGACATATTCAAGAAATGGCTCCTTTAACAATGAAAAACAACATTTAAAAACATAAGTATGTTCTATTCAGGGACTACACCTCCATCACTCTGTTACATCGTTGCCATAGTCATTAACATTTTATAACTGCCACATACAAATTGATTACCAAAAGATGAACAGGGGCTAATGAAGTGGCAATTACTGTTTAGTGTAAATTACACAATATGGGCTTGGAAATACAACGAAAATGCAAAAAAAAAGCTTAGTAGAAAACAACATTGCAAACATCATTGTATCAAATGTCCTTTAACAGACGGCACTGTTATGAATATCTAGCGATGCTAACGTTAGCTAGCTAAAATTCAGTGAATTCCCCTCAATATTAACTAGCTAGAATGCTCAGTTAGACCTTATAACGAATGTTCATAACAGAATTGTGACGAAGCAATATCTTAAGGTCTGGAAGGTCTGCAGTAGGCTTTACAAACAGTGTGGCTTTAAAGGTGGGGTAAATCCTAAATATTCCAACATGGAGGGCATTTTGAGTCAAAAGGTGTTGACTACTTCACAAGTGTTTTGTTTTGCCAGTTGTGGGCCATATATTCAAGTGTCAGTGTCTCTAGTTGAGTTGTATTGAAAGGGCAGTTTAAGGTTCTAACTGCTGCATAAACACAGGCCCAGACTACATGGAGGAAAACGGACCTGACTGGAGCTGGAGAAAAACTGCAAGTGCTTCCATTCTACTTATCTGTTCATGTTTGTGTTCATTTGGCACCGAACTGAATAAATCCAAATACAGGAAGGAGCTTTCTGTAGATGTTCAGTAACTAATTCTCATTTTAGCTGCAGAAAGCTGCAGAAAGCTGCAGAAGGACCTGGATAAACACTGCAGAAGTGCTGCACATTCTTTTATCACTTGAGTATGCTAAGAACACTCTTATTTACAGCAATGACCTGGGAGCAAGGAATACGGTTTCTTTTCAGCTTGTTCCCCCAGGGATAAGAATGAGCCTGGCCCAACGCTCTTGACCACAAGGCTACCCTGCTGCTACTCAAAATCTATTTCTATCTATTGGTTCTCATTCGTGATCTTGGGGCACCAATTGGGCACCATTTTACTTTTCTAGGAAAAACATGGTGCTATTGTGTATAATAGCAAACATGGGTTTGGTGTGCAAAGAGGACAACTGTTATCTAACTGCCATCTATTTGATATTGTGATAAATTCCTACTTTACCCCCATTTGTAATGTCTAATATGAAATGAGGATTCAAACTAGACATTTGTAAGGCCTAATCTTAAATGTACCCGTGACCCCTAACACCCTGATCACAGCTTTAATCTCAAACATACCTACAACCACTTACCCTCTTATCATAGCTTTAATCTCAAACATACCTACAACCACTTACCCTCTTATCACAGATTTAATCTCAAACATACCTATAATAACTAACCCTCTTATCACAGCTTTAATCTCAAACATACCTATAACCCAAACCCTTTTATCACAGTTTTCATTTCAAATTTAAATATGACCACTAACCTTCTGAAACTTCTGAACCTTCTCCCCTCATGTGGAGCTCTAACAACGCGTTTTGACAGTGTACAAACTAGACCCAGGCTTCCAGCTATTGCATACATTTTTCAGAGTGCTTGTCAATTATTGTTAAAGACATATTATTGCTTTCCTTGTACACAGTGTCAAGTCATTTTCTTTACACAGATTACTCTAATTAAAATTTGTACGTAATTACCTGAATTAGAAAAGTGCCCCTGGAGTCACTTGTCTCATCTCTCATGCCCTACACTATAACCATAAAGGGGGATTTAATAATACCAACAATAATGTGTGGATAACCACAGCGGGAATCAAGCATGTCACGTTAATATTGCTACCACTACGCTCTACCAGAAAGACACACAGAAACTTAAAACAGGGCAACCTCAGTCCACTCTAACGTAATATCCCTGCACCACCCAGAGGGGTAGACCTTCACTACTTTCCAGCTCAGAGCGGGGCCAGCCTAGGGTCTCTGTTCCCTCCACAACTTCAGGAAACAAGGTAATTTGCCCAGCCTCAGTCCCTCCAGACTGTTGAGCCTGATGCAGTGAGCAGATCTCAGCGATGAGGTAATTGTCTCCCTTCATCATCATGGCCCCAGCATTTCCCTCCCAACTTCCCCCCACCATGTTCCCCTTCCCAGCATGCACTGGTGACTCAACAATGTGTGTAGTTCACCCCGTCTCTGTTCAAGTCAGCTCCAGAGAAGACCATTGAACATCAACACTGACGGGGAGGGCGTGGGGAACTCGCTCATGACAAATTGATGTAAAAAGTTTTCCATAACTGACAAAAGTTTCTAAATTCTTACTTAGCTGTAGTTGACATATGATGTAATGTGAAGGGGAAAGTATTCAGACCCTTTCACTTTCGCCACGGTTTTTTAGATTTATGCCTTTTTTTTTTTAAATGGAAAACTGAAATATCTAATTTATGTATCCTGTGTCCTTTAATAACACCTTAGATGTCCCTACAACTTGATTGGGGTCCACCTGCAGCAAATTCAATTGATTCTACATTATTTGGAAAGACGCGCAGCTGTCTACTGTAATATAAGGTTACATACTTCACAGTGCATGTCAGAGCAAAACCAAAGCCAACAAGGAACTATAGAATCTGAATATTTATGTACATGAGATATTTGATGTTTTAATTTTTAATTAATTGGCATAAATTTCTAAAAAAGGTTTTTCGCTTTGCCATTATGGGATATTGTGTGTAGGTTGATGGCAAAAATATAAAGTACCCCAAATGATTATTTAATCAATTATAGCTAGATTATACAATAAGTCTATAATGCAACAAAATGTGGAAAAATTGAAGGTGCCTGAACACCTCTGAAGGCATTATTTCCTGTTTTATACAATTGGTGTTGTGCATTAAGACATCTCAAGTAATGCAAAATTTGATTTTTCTGAAATAACTGTGTTTCCTGT
Source organism: Esox masquinongy (assembly GCA_016801175.1). Classification (NCBI taxonomy): domain Eukaryota; kingdom Metazoa; phylum Chordata; class Actinopteri; order Esociformes; family Esocidae; genus Esox; species Esox masquinongy. The sequence continues at coordinate 20,638 of JACXGI010004065.1, forward strand.
TTCCTGTTTAAAGACAAAATCAACTGGAGGCCAGCACAGCTGTTGAAGGAAACAAGAAACAAATGGAGCTGCTCAATCTTGAAGCATTATTACTGCATATAGGCTCCTACCTCTGGAACACATAACAGTACTTGAACCTAGTTGGAGGTATAGGGGCTATGTAGCATAAGCAAAAAATATCAATACACTAGGATCATCTACACTAATACATGTTTCCTGCCATTTGTTGTTTATGTTCAGCATGTCCCCTCACCCGAATAGCCATTGAATCACATGGGTTTATAAGTGAATAGTTAATTTGAGTTTCACAGCAGGGCATTTAGACCAAACTTTGTTTTCGAAAGGTCACATGCAATTACAAGTTACATTTGCCAATGTCCAGTCACCACTTTATTTGGAATATTGCGGGTAATGTGACTGGCTCAAGTGAGGAACGAAAATGGAGCTGAAAAATAAGATGTCAGTAGACACTGTGGATTTATGAGTTGGATTAAGAAGTTGGCACATCAGCCGCACGTTGGGAACACAAATAAGAGCAATGACAAGATACACTCACAGATCTCTCTGCATGCATGCAGGCAGTAACAGAAATCACTACCTGTAGAAACCACAGCCACGGCTGTGTTGTTAAAATAATGTTGTACCGAGCTGTCATTACACAACAATGAGCTATTTGTAACATTACCGTCCCCGAGTCTCCGCTTTCCCTCCCCGTCTATTTGTCAATCATCCACCAATCAGTCAGCGGCTGCCATGCTCAGGTTCAGGACCATTTTAAATAAATTAAGTGTGTTCGTAGAGGCTTGCAGCGGCAGGCCTCGATAAGGGAGATGGACAATATGGAGAAAGGCTGATTTAGTGTTTGACTCGGGTGTCAATGGAGGTGGTTAACATGAAGAGGTATGGTGGATGCTTCACATTATATTTGCCTAGGGTGTGAAAAGGGGTATGGAAAGCACTCATAAATCCAAAATTCTCCAGTATTAAGTATTTGTATATATATAGCTCCGGAAAAAATTAAGAGACCACTGCACCTTTTTCTTTCCTTTCCAAAAAGGTGCAGTGGTCTCTTAATTTTTTCCGGAGCTGTATATACACTACTGTTCAAAAGTTTGGGGTCACTTAGAAATGTCCTTGTTTTTGAAGGAAAAGCTATTTTTATGTCCATTAAAAAACATCCAATTGATGAGAAATACAGTGTGGACAATGCTAATGTTGTAAATGACTGTTGTACCTGGAAACGGCTGATTTTCAAAGGAATATCTACATAGGCGTACAGAGGCCCATTATCAGCAACCATCAGTCTTGTGTTCCAATGGCACGTTGTGTTTGCTAATCCAAGTGTATCATTTTAAAAGGCTCATTGATCATTACAAAACCCTTTTGCAATTATGTTAGTACAGCTGAAAACTGTTGTGTTGATTTAAGAAGCAATAAAACTGGCCTAGACTAGTTGAGTATATTCAGCATCAGTGATTGTGGGTTTGATTACAGGCTCAAAATGGCCAGAAACGAATAACTTTTTCTGAAACGCGTCAGTCTATTGTTGTTCTGAGAAATGGCTATTCCATGGGAAAAATTGCCAAGAAACTGAAGATTTCGTACAACGATGTATACTACTTCCTTCACAGAACAGCGCAAACTGGCTCTAACCAGAATAGAGAGAGCAGTGGAAGGCCCTGAGCACGAGGACAAATACATTAGTGTCTAGTTTGAGTAACCCAGGAGTTTTTTAAGGCAAAGAAGTGGAATATTCTGCAGTGGCCAAGTCAATCACCTGATCTCAACCCGATCGAGCATGCATTTCACTTGCTGAAGACAACGTAAGGCAGAAAGACCCACAAATAAACAACAACTGAAGGCAGCTGCAGCAAATGTCTGGCAAAGTGTCACAGAGGAAACCCAACATTTGGTGATGTCCATGCGTTCCAGACTTCAAGCTGTCATTGCCTGCAAAGGATTCTCGACGAAGTATTAAAAATGAACATTTTATTTATGATTGTGTTAATTTGTCCAATTACATTTGAGCCCCTGAAATAAGGGGACTGTGTATGAAAATGGTTAAAATTCCTAAACATTTCATACGATATTTTTGTTCAACCCCTTGAATTAAAGCTGAAAGTCTGCACTTCATCTTGGTCATTTCATTTCAAAGTCTGCACTCCATCTCGGTCGTTTCATTTCAAATCCATTGTGGTGGCGAACAGAGCCAATATTATGAAAATTGTGTCAATGTCCATATATTTCCAGACCTAACTGTGTATATGTTTTTCAGCCATATATTATGGCCGACAGTTGGCCTTAGTGTTTAGAGCATCTGACCAGTCGTCGAAAGGCGGCAAGATCGGAAAGGTGAAAAATCTACTCTAAGAAAGGTTGTTAATTTTATCCGCTCTCAGGCAATCACTGTAAAGGAGAATGTATTCTCAGTCAACTTATCTTATAAGATGTGTGTCCATATATATAATAAAAGTATTGTATTGTGTACATACACATAGTATAATACAGTATTTATAGAAAGTCTTTGTCCCCTTTTTCACATTTTGTCATGTGTGCTTTAGTAATTAATGCATTCACATTATGATTTTTTTCCATTTACCTACACACCATACTATTGTTTTAGTTTATTGGGAAATAAAATTATATGCAAAAATTATGAAATGGAAATATGCATAAGTTTCCACCTCCCTGAGTTAATACATTGTGTAAGGACTATTGGCAGTAATTACAAATAGCAGTCTGTTGGGATCAGTTGGGATAGGTCTATACAAAATGTACACACCTAAATTTGGCAATGTTTGACCATCTCTTTTTCTTTCAAAACTGTTCAAGCTTTTTGAAGTTTAATTGGTGGGCTTCAACTCATGCCACAACTTTGAATGGATTTAGGTCAGGGCTGTGACTGGCTTATTCAATGACATTTACCTTCTCATTAGACACTCCACTGTAGCTTTGGCTGAACTTCAGTCAGAGTAGGAGCTGTCTTGCAGAGGGCGGTGTATTGCATATTGCTCAATTCATTTTTCCTTTCATTCAAGGCCTTGAAAATATTTCATACCCATCCCCTGATCTGTCTTTTCACACCCTTGTCTTGTACTTCCTTTGAAAGCTCCTTGGTGCACATAGTTAAGCCATTGCTTTGGAATTCACTACCCAATAGAGGGAACCTACTGAAATGATTGAATTCACTACCCAGCAGAGAAAACTTACAGAAACTGATGAATTCACCATCCAACGAGGGAACGTACAGAAACTGATGAATTCACCACCCAATGGGGGAAACCTACAGAAACTGATGAATTCACCACCCAACAAGGGGGAAACCTACAGAAACCGATGAATTCACCACCCAACAAGGGGGAAACCTACAGAAACTGATGAATTCACCACCCAACAGAGGGAAACTACAGAAACTGATAAATTCACCACCCAACAGGGGGAACCTACAGAAACTGATGAATTCACCACCCAACAGGGGAAACCTACAGAAACTGATGAATTCACCACCCAACAGGGGAAACCTACAGAAACTGATGAATTTGTGATTGTGATGAACGTTTTTTAATATGATATGTAGTCTACTGTCATAATCTCAATGAAAACCCAAATAATACAAAGAAATACTTAATGTCAAATGAGATAAACAACATTTTAATTGGAAGGAGTCAAGCCTGTTGTTTGTATGTAATTGAACTGAAATAAATGATTTTAATACCTACAATGGTTTTAATACCTGCAAAGCACATCTTCGTTTCAGTAATAACTGAAAAGAAGACGTGCTTTGCTTTCAATTGTGATTTTGATCCAGTTCGTTATAGACGATTTGTGAGCATCACAAGACAAAAAAAGTAAAACAGAAAGCAATCTGTTTGTACCAATCACTTGAATAACCATGGTCCTTTAAATTAAGCAGCACTGGAATCAGTAGGACTTGTTGAAGCTATGTCACTGACCAGCTATGTTTGTCCAGGGACCTGGCTTAGAGAACGCCTGTACAGCATTTTATGCCTGTTTCTGCCTAAGTGTTACAAATGTATTTGCATGTCTATGTCAGTGATAACGTCTCCATATGTATGACTTTTTCCAAAGGAAATAGATCTTGGTTCCTTGTGACTCACTGACCTCAGCATGATAATTGCAGGATAGGATACCCCCACTCTTACTGGACACATGGGGTAGCTAACATCTCTGGAAGCATCTGGAATAAACTTACGAGAGGGCTATGCTTTTTTTCTCTCTGCTGTGGAAAAACGAGCTCACACAGCCCTGCTATAAAAGCATGACATCAGCTGCTGGCACATTTGTTTAATACCTAGTGATTACCCTGGTGTTGGAGAAGAAAGAGAAATAAATCTCTGGCTGTCTTTCATTACATTCAGAAAAGAAATACGTATTCCCCAGCATCGACATACAACAAGTTTTGTCAAAAAAAAGTTTTCCAATCATGTACTATGAAGCAGATTCAAATACTCTCTACAGATGCAAAATGTCATTTCTATTTCTCTTTTTTGGAACGATTGATACACAACACTTAGCAATGGGTTTAATAAAAACAACATGGAAAGAAAGAAAAAGGAAAATCGCAAGACAAAACAAGCCACAAAGAAAGAAGCTACTCCCCTAACCATCCCCCCTCAGCCCGCCCAGCCGGTACTCCCCAGCACTCTGGCCCATCCAGCCCCCACCACCCCTTCACCCAGGGGCACACTGTTTTCTATACAGGGTTCTACAAATGTATAATAAAAGTGTGCAAACATATATTCAGCAGAGGTTATACAATTTTTATCAGGCAAAATGTTAAGTATATGGGCCCGTTGTCCGTCGATTTTGGGTTTGATCTAATTGTCTAAGGTTTGGACGAGATGGCATTTTTACTCCTTTCCGTTAAGCCTTAAGATTTTCTGCATCGGTTTGCAGAATTCTTCCCCAACTTGTGGCCACCAGGGTTTGGAGGGACATAAATGCCACAACGCAAAAAGAAAAGAGGAATTGCTTCACTTCCTCAAAAAAGAAGGATGGACTATGGGTTGTGATGGAAGCAAATCACTCTAATGTTTGCCAATAACTATACTTTTATCAGGAAAGAGAGTGGAACAGTTTCCTGTGGCTTTTGTATTGCCTCCAACTTCATTGTATAACCTGGAACTTTTCCTTCTACAGATGTGTGTATACATCAGATTTGGTTCTGAATCATATCTTGGAGTTTTCCAGAATACAACAGGGAATGTATTCATTTGGTTGGAAATCATGTCATAATATTTATTGAAAAAGTATTTATAATAGAACTGCCTATGTTCACAAATCTACACATGAGAGAAATACTGGCAAGTAGATTTATAGAAAATTACTTACTCTTCAGACTGATTTGTGACTGAAGCAGCAAAGAGACAAGTGACTATTCAGAGATGGGCGTTGTTTCAGTAAGTTAGTCATATACAATAGCAGCACGTTCGGTCCTATCATGACATCTAGCATTGTCCAAATCCTTTCTGCATGGGTAGAGTGCGTTTGCCTCAAGGGCCTATTGTCAGATCAAGTTGAAGGATATGAACTAGAGGGTATGGACTTCTAGAACACGTCAGTTCCCTTGTCAAAAATCAGTTTGTGGAAAACAGATTGATTGGATGTGAATTTTCCAAACATCCTCACAAACATACTGCAAGCCTTGAGGACATAAAACATTTGTTAATCTATGTTTTGATGTTCTCTCTCCAGTGCTCAAACACGTGTTCATTCCTGCATTTTGTGAATAGCTTTTTGCAAGTTTTTTTTGGCTAAAGTCACAGCCTCCTGCTTAGAATACTAATAAGACATTGTGTTCCAGATGCCAATCATGTCAGGCCTAAATTTGGGTGCTACCAATCTACACTGTTAAAGCGTAATTGATTATTGATGGAGAATAATTTATTAAATGCCTATATTTTAAGTGAATCACGCAACTGGATGGGAGTTCTAGACAGATTCACATCGGTGCCATACTCTCTAAAAAATTTTAATAATGGACTTTACTGTGCTCCGATGGGACATTCAATGCCTTGGAAATATTCTTAGATCTTACCCCTGATGTTGCTTTTAAAGAACCTTATTCTAGACTTGCTTTGAATGCTCCTTAGTTTTCATGATTTATTTATTGTAGGAATTGCACTAACCAATTCCTAACCTGAAATCATACGACACACCTTGACTGCACACAGATGGACTCCATTCAACAAATAACATGACTTTGGCATGACAACGGGTTGCATCCCAGCTCATTCAGGTCTGTCATAGCAAAGAGGGTTAATACTTAAACAATCAATGATTTTTCTGCTAATTATTATTTAATTTTAAACAATTTGCTGATTTTATTTTTCAACTTTGACATTACGGACTTCATTATGTTGATCAAGTGCAAAAAAAACATTTAATTAAAACCATTTTGATTCAATGTAATGACACATTAAAATGTTGAAATGCCCAAGGGAAGGGGAATCCTATTGCGAACCACTGTACATGGCTGGACTGAGAAGTAGTATAAAGCACACCCCTTAAAACTGACATGAATAATGCCCCTATGTCCGATGTGGTGAACTAGACAAATCAGGAAAGGATTCAGTGACTTCCTGAGACTTGCCTTAGTAGTCATCATTTCCTGGTCTGATCCTCAGCAAATATCTTTCTCACAGAACAGGGTTATTCCTTACCAGTCCTTGTTCCAGGAGACCATTATGAACAGAGATAGGCCAGATGCAAGAAAAAAAGGAAAGAAAAAAAAGAACAACCATCTTTTTCATCATTAAAATGTTGGCTAGAGGAACAAAGACCGACGGTCGTAATTCTGTCATACATTAAATACTTTGCATGCTTTGTTTTTTTAACATAATAAAAGGTTTCTTAGCAATAAATCTTGCTTTTTTCTGCAAAAAGAAACTGACATCTCCAATATTTCTTTTCTTCTAATTTAGACTTACTGTTATACATTTAACCTGGAAGGCCATGACAAACGTTTTCCTGCCTATGATACATTCCACAGGCTGTTGCATCTTCTACATACACACATACAGGCACACACAATACATACAGTACATGAACACATATAGTTTATCTATTGCTTAGCGCTGACTCCGGTCCCTGAGTCAAAGAACCGTGACGAGACATGTTCTTCTGCCTTGCATATAGTTTCCCTTCTGCAGCCTCCCGGCCGCACTGTCTGGAAAGTAAACAAATGTCTCAGTCCAGCATTCAAAGACCAGTGCGGCCTTCATCCCCCTCTAAGATTGCTGGGCAGTGAGTCATGATCCATGGTCTAAACCCTCTTAATATATTCCATCAGTGGTAAAAGCAATTCTACAAACGAGTCACAAGTTTTTCCCAGCAACAGCTTTTTTCACACTTTGAAGTTTTTCAAATCTTTTTTTTTTTAGGAAGAAAAAACATGCATCCAAGTGCTACAATCTACAGTTTAACGTGATTCATTTCATACCGTTGAACATGTAGTCACAGGTGAACATAGGATTCCATAATCTAGACAGACTCGAACTTTAACTAAAAAAGTTCCAATGACACCCATGGAAAAGGAAATCCCTAAACCTGGTTCCCTTTCTGTCCCTGTATGAGCTTGTCTGAGAATGTGAGAGACAAGTGTTTTTTTTATTTCATCATCTGTCACTGCAGAGTGCATTACCGGCCAGTCTGTTTGAGAAATCCTGTTGAAACGCGCTCCAAAGGCCCCAACAACACTTTGAAAATCTATTCAGGGTTCTTCATCACTGTGAAAGAGTCATTACAGTCCATGTCAGCCAATAAGAAGAGAATACGATAAACAGAAGCCAGGACTCCACACAGGCTACTTACATTGTAAATATGCACAAGTCCATTAGTTTAAAGATGTAGTCTGTGATTCGTTGCCACTGGCTGTAAAAGTGGCACTGTCGAGCGATAAGTGGTCCCCAAAAATAGGCTAGTATGTCATCTATAGGCGTGTTCACACTGCACCTTAGCCTAGGGCTAAGGGCCTCCTAAGCTCTGGGCTAAGGGTCTCTAAAGCCCAGGGCTAAGCAAGTGTTCACACTTGCATATTTTGAAATGGGCTAGCACCACCCTTAGCCTAGGGTCCCTGCTCTGGAGCAGGGCTAGCATCGACTTCTCAGGGCTAGCCCCAGAAACACAGTGACAAATTAACCAGTGTGAAATGGGTCAAGAACAAAACCTTAGAACGTTTATTGTCCAATCACAAAACCTGCCTTTTCACTTAATTTACATATGCTTGTGACGCACGCCATTACGAGCAGCTCCATCTGTTTTGGTCCTTTCACTCTAAAAGCTTTGGTCGTTTCATTATACCTGCTAAATCTTAGCAAAGTAGTTATTGCAACTTGCTTTGGACGTAAATCTAGCAAATATGTTGACAGAATGAAGGTTGACTAACGTTTTTCTCTTTCTTTGTATAGCTTTAACAAAGTTGTCCAAGCAAATTTCAACAGGGTGGGCATCTTGATCAACCAATGTCATGAAGTTAACTGAATCGTGGTTGCGTAACATTGATCGTGTATCCGTGATGTAGGCTACTGTAACATAATATGCATGCCAGAGAGAACGTAACATTTGTAGCTTATCATAGAACGTAAAATGGTATTGTGTCGTATATTTGTCCGTTAGCCCAGGGCTTAGGAATACAAGTGTGAATTTTAAGCCTAGGGTTAAGCTTTAGCCCAGGGTTAACAAACTCTTGTGTGAACACAGGCTAAGCTAACCCAGGGCCAGTCTTAGCCTGGGTCTAAGATAGCCCAGGGCTTAGAACAATGCAGGGTGAAAAGGCCTTATGTGCCTATTTGTTGCCCATGTCATCAAAACCACACACTTTCAAACTTTTGAGGCTAATTGAGATATAAAAATGATCCCACTCTTAGCATATGCACAAATGAAAATATTACACGTTTTAAAAAATATTTTGTCAGTTGCAAATGTCCAAGACTGCATCTTTGATTACAGGTTAATATACAGTGAACTCCAAAAATATTTAGACAGTGACATCTTTGTTTTGGCTGTATTCCAGCTCTTTGGATTTGAATTGATACAGTAAAGTTAGGGATAAGGTATACACCAGTAGCTTTAATTCAAGGCTGTTTGCATTGCTACACAGCATATTATGTACACTGTCCGCCACTTGTAGGATACCAAAAGTTCCCTTATGTACAATAAGGAAGTAAAGTTTATTACTGTGTTTGCCGGAAGTCTCTGATACATAGACATCACCAGGCGTTGGATATTTCAGCTGGTGATTCTCTACCAGGCCTGTGCTTGAGCCTGTTCCTGCTCTTTCTCACTTACGTCTTCTTCACCATCACACACACAAAAACAAAACACTTTCACACTTCCAATGTCCAAATACTTTTGGAGTTCAGTGTGAATCTCTAAAGAACACACAAGTGGCAGGTAGGAGACCAGTTTGACGATTCCGGAATGCTCAAAACTCCTTAACCTTTGGAGGAAATAATTCATCTGACATTGGGGGATTGTAAGTCAACGCTGAGTTCACTTCAAAGGAGGTGTTCATATGTGGGCACTGAAGGGTTCTGTATACGTTGGGGGGCTTCCTATACACATGCCTGACGAAAACATAGAGGTTAGAAACAACATAACCCTTTTGATTCCAGATGGCTTTCAAATCACATGATCAAAGAATGTTTTGGCAGAAAAAAACATCAATCACCAGGGGCATTGCAGGTCATGGTTTCACATTACCGGTAATATTGGTTGAAAATGGTTAAAATACATACAAGGCTCTAATTTGACCCGTGTTAAACATGATATGATTTGAGATCTGATTTTTTGTATTTTACAAAAAGTTGTGAAGATAGTGAAAGTAATTACTCTATGTTTCTGCCAAAACATACAATACAACAAGTAAAACAAAAGGACTTTTTAGACCAAATAAAACAGTAAGTATGATTACTTAAATACAGACCAAACAGACCGTTGAACACGGATTGCACTCTTCCAATAAAATGATAGTGCCTTGTTCCAGGTATCTCCTGTTTTTGTTCTCTCCTTTATTGGCAACACGTCTTCTGGGTTAAGGAGGTAGATGTGTTTCGCAGATGGTCAAGACCCTTGAAACCACACACTGACAGAGGGAAAGCGATTAGGGGCAGCTCAGCTGTGTCAAAATGTTTCTGTGAACCTGGTGTTGTGGTGGAGTGCGTTGTTGCAGGCAAGGGGATAGCAGTCTGCTTGCACCTTACATACTTTGGAGATCTACCAAGGGGAGTCTTTTGCCAATCCCACACACCTGCAAATAGCCAGCCCATTTTTTTTCCTGACGTTTGCTATGTAAACGTTAACGTAGAGTTTGACACAGAAAGAGAATGTTTAATTTTGAGGTTTTTGTATGTAAGCTCGGTTTATAACAATATTTATCAGACGTTTCCTTGGAGACAAGGTTTGCTAATTATTTCCATTCTCCATTCAGGTCCCCAAGCTGACTTCTCTACCAAAGGAGCCCACTACACAGGTCCTTAACATTTGATACACCAGTCAACCATTCCTTGGAAGGAAGTATGGAATGTTTTTTCCTTGGGTTGAAGATAAGCTTAAGGCTTTAAATTTGTGTTTTTTAAATGGTTTTTCAGTCTGGAAACAGTATAAAACATTTTAGGCGACAACACATTTTGTGAAGGAACGATCTTTCTCTCAGATGTGCTTAGGTTTCTATCAACAGAGACCTTACGGATGCAGCGAATGAGGTGAAAGGTGGTCGGATTTCTTCAATCTTGGAGTTCGCAACCAAGTGGGAATTGGATTTACCACAAATGGCTGGGAATATCTGATTTGAACATCATTAAAAATTATAATAAATAACATTTGTGGGGAAATTCCTCCATCGTCCCCTAGTTCCAACATCTTAGACATGCTAGACTTCTGAAAGCAGCACATACTAAGGAGCAGCAACTACTTATAAAATCCAATCTGTTATTGCGAGACAGTGTAAGCAGAGCCGTCCAAGAAGAGAGAAGGTCTCTGAGTGACTGACTGACTGACTAATCATTGTTAAATAGCGTAATGATGACAGACGCAGACTGCCACACAGGAGACCAGGTAACACATCTGGCCATGGACAATGAACATTAGCTGAGGATAAGCTTGCTACAAGTGTCAGTAGCTAGATACAACCAAGAAAACAAGCCAGAAGGAAAATACAGCAGCATTATAGCAGAAAATTCACCACAAATGTGGTCCCGTTTACAGGCCTTTGAAATGCAGAGCTAAAATCCTCTAGTATGGAACACAATTTGGGTCCTTGCATCTCAAGATGAGCATGTTAAATAACACTGTTTAATGTTCCAAATAAGCCTCTTGACCAATCAGCACATGATAATGAACTATATTGACTTAATTATTTACATGTGCATTCTTTTTTACACATAGGGATTACAATATAATTCGTAATGCAAACGTCACAGTGATTCATTGGTATGTATGTATGTAACGATGCCAGGACAGTTGTGTTGCAAACCTGTCATTGCAGGAAAGGCAGCCTACGGTACTTTGATTGTGGTTAAAAGGAAGGTATAAAACTCCCATTCCCCTCTTCAAGATTGGTAGAACTGTTGGACAGAAAAGAAAAACTTGACTAAAAAGCTAGCTGATGTGAGGTGCGCGGAAGGCGAATGCACAAAAAGGAGAGGCAAAAAATTCAAAGAACAAAACGGAGAATCAACGACTTGTCTTTTTAATGGTAATAGGAATAACGCACCACACAGTCTCAAACGGATGACACAATAACCCATGAGGTGCGGGTGAAAACAAAGATCTGAAACGGACAACATAATGACTGATGAGGAGCAGGTGTGTCGGTGAGGTGCGCTGCTGCCATCATCTCCTGTCAGCAGTTAGTACGCCGGCGAGGTGGAGCACCAGAAGGGGAGAGGGCATATATCGCCACGCGGAGCAAACGTCACAGCTGATGGATGCAAAATGTTATCCCTGAAGTAGTCTTGCGAGGCCACACCTCCAATCTAGTCTGGCCTCATTGCAGGTCTGGAAACGTACCTATTAAAAAAGTTGCCGCTGTCGCTCAGTGGCAGGATTTCTATTGGATGTTAGTTTTTTTTTTTAAAACTCCACTCACTGGCTTGTTGAAGGCGGGCTCAGCGTGGTTATTTCTTCAAACTGGATAGAACACATTTCCTGAAAGTAATTAGTTCCTACCTAGGTTGCAATATGTCAGAAAAGGAGTAAAAAGGAGGAAAAACATAATTCGGTTTTGGAAGAACTGTGTTCTATTCATAAGATCGAGTCAATAAAACCATTACGACTCCTCGGCTTAAATGCTGTTCTGAAAAAAGAGATGTTTTGGCGTGCCTTCCTACAGGCAATGGTAAAAGATTAATTTATCAAGCATGGCCGACAGTCTGCGATTTATTGAAATTGGACGAGTCAATGATACTAGTGGTTACTCCTCTGATTTCAATAATCGAGGATCACCTTCGTGTTCTGAATGCAAAAGGAATCGCAGCAGCATACGCTGGTCAAAATGAGATGGATAATGAGAAAATCCGTTGGGTGAAAAACTTTTGTTGCATCTGGGGGTTGAGACTGCCGCAACAACTCCTTTCGTTCAGTTTAGAAAGAGCCTTTTCTCCTCACAAAAGTGGTAATTCTTTCTACCTCATCCACACTTTTATATTATAGCAGAAGATCGCGACAGGAGCCACATACAGCTTTAGAATATCCATCATTCAGCGTTACCGCTCCTCTTATCTTCTCACGCGAGTGTGTAGTCTGGTCGCAATAATGACGATTTACCTAGGAAAAGGTTATGTTTGTTTCTCAAAGACTGATGTGGTTCACCACAAACGTGACATACATCCACATATGTCGATGGGGTTTTATTTAGCGATTTCGCTGCCATCTTCACTTAGCTAGCTACAGTTGCACTGAAGGCATTATTCTCGTGAGCACCTCTGTAAGCCTCTCCAAAGCAATGCATTTGACTGGGTTAATAAAGTGTTTTGAGGCATTAGCCCAAGCGATGAATTTGGTTGAGTTAATATATTTTGAAATGTTACTGACAAAAACGATTTTCCCACCTTTTTGCAACAAAAATTCTATAGGTATTCCCCAGGCCTAGCAACATTCTAGGCCTGGTTTAAGAGGCTATCCCTGAACAAACTTAGCTAACTATATCAGATAGCTATAAGTTCCCCTTTAACGGGGAAAGCTGGCCAGAAAAAAGTTGACGGATGGAAACAATGTTCTCAAAAAAACAAAAAAAGGAATCAAGTAGCAAGTTGTTATCGTTTTCAATACTTATAATTTGCAATTCTGTTCTCGATGTTGGTCATATTTGGACCTGCTCAATTCAACTAATGCAAAGGGCTATCGATGATGATCTCACTCAAAACCTTCCTTTAGGACATTTTTGGAAAGGAAAGAAAAAGGTGCAGTGGTCTCTTAATTTTTTCCGGAGCTGTATTTGCAACTTTACTGCAACTGATCACTATTCAACGAGCTTGTAAATACAGGATGACATACAGAGAACTACCTATATAAAGAAATATATATATATATTTTTTATTATTGCCATATTTATTACTCAGTTAAGGAAGGAGGCTGAACAAGATATTCAATTGTAATAAAAATGAAAATATATTGCTTTCACTTTATATCTGTTGGAATTTGAGATGGTCGGTGCATGTTTATTGGGCTAGTATTTCATCTCACTCTCTCCACTGACATCAACACACTTCATCTAAAATATAATATTTAAATAACAATATGTATCCACCAATCCAAGGAATTGGTGGGAACTTGACTTGATGGCTGTTTATTCTTGTTAAAAAGAACATCTCCCTTTTTAGGAAGGACTGTATCTCATGAATGGGTATTTTTTTCAAATGAATTTCATAATCTCTTGCTTCCTCCCTGAAAGGTCCTGAATTTGCAAGGAGTGGGTCGTCAAAAAAACTGTACAGTATAAAATTGTGTGTACATTCATTTGGTGTGCAAGTCATGTTATAGATAAATTAGAAAGTAACATGGTTTTCAATGTGTACATGCTTTTTTCTGACAAACCAAATCTGATTCAAACGGGGTGTGGCAAATTTCAATAGTCTTAATTGTTCATAGGGGTTGAAGTAGATTCCACTTGTAACTGGTTTCTATCCCTTGCCTGGCAAAGTGTTTGTGTTTCTTCTAACCAAAACACATTTTTGAGGGTTCAGTATAATTTCACTCCTACTAATAAGCCACAACTCCTGAAAATAATGTAAGGATTACATTAACAAAGATCCAGCTGCTTGGCCAACTGGGCATAAAGTTTCATCACAAAGCACATTGATGGTAAAATTAACTAATGTTCTGGTAATCCCTCCAAAAAACACAAGTTGCTCTTGTAAACCACTCAGAGATTCTGCTAAATGCCCAATCTGTTTTTCACACAAACCATCTAGCAGGGTGAAACTAACGTTACATGTGTTCTGTTCGCTAGCTAACCAGCTCTGGTTAAAAACTAAAGCACAAATTATGAGATAATTTTTGTGTTTGTAAACAGTTTTAATTTACACATTATCAGATCTTTCAAATTAGTAGTGAAAATATAGATGCTGGTATTAACATATTCTCTCATCAGGAAAGGACAAGATATTTGGGGGGTGGGTATTCAAGGTGAATGCAAAGGAGCATTATAATGATTAACTTTAGACAGCTCTCTGGGCTTGAATAAGCCTTGATGTGTCCACTCTTATATTCCTGTAAGTGATGACAGCATGAGGTTAGTTCTTACCCGTGAGTCTCCTAACAGTCGGTTGTAGATCAATCCAATGCTTATCAGTGACAGTAGTGAATTATTAGAAGTATCAGAACCAGATGTATTTTTGTATTTGTCAGGTTTGAAAGCTAGATGCGCATTTATCAGATCAAGGTTGATAGTCAATACCTTGATAGAAGTGCAAAGCTCCATCTTTCCAATACCAAGGTCTTGATTGCTACGACTTCCTTGTACACAATGGAAAACTCTGCCTGTCAGTGCTTGATTTAACTGGCTACAGTCCATTCATGGCATTCCTCAGGGTAAATATGTATTTCAGTGTGGATGGTGTAGTTTAAAGTTCAACATTTGTCAGCTTCTCCAACTACTGGTTGGTATTTACCTGTATTACCATCTCTTTCACAATTCCTTTTATTATACATAGTGCTAGGGAGTGCTTTGCACAGACTGTCATGCCCAATGGAAATACTACGCCTTATATTTCTGCTGGAAATTGTTCAAGTTTTCCTTTATGTTTGCTCAAAATAATGCAAAAGCTAGGCTAACTATCTTAGCAAGATACCCATCATAGGTTGCTAGGTAAGTGACAATGACTGAAAAAGTGTGGATGATCTTCGTCCATAATGACCAGCTGCTTGCATTACTGCCACGAAGAAACTGAAAAAGCATTTAGAAACAGACATGAAGAAAGAGTGATACACAGATAGACACTCAAATGGACTCACTCACTCAGACAAACACACACACACACACAGATCATTTCATTTCTTAGTACTTCTTCATCAAAAGGGAAACATTATTCATTGCAGGGGTGTGCCTTACTTTCAGGAAGCCAGTGCCAGACAGCCAGGTAGACAGTACACAGAGCAGCAGGGGGACAGGCCATGATTCATTGTAATGTCTGCTCCCCATGCAGCTATACCCTCCCTCTTGCTACCTTTTCTGATGACCCAATCCTTGGCCGGCCTGCTAAGCAGCATCACAAAGGATTGCCGTTTCCCTTTGCTAGAATAAAAAGGAAAAGCCAGTGCTAGTTGCAGAGGGGGTTTGAAATGTCTGACACTCGACCATGTTTGGGCAGAGCTACAGCTCCAACAGCTGCCTTTCGGCTCTACCTCAGCCACGTTCCCAATGGCCCTCCTCCACATCCAGTCCTGATGGAAGTAAATCACCTATGCTTTCTGCACTTTGAGAACACGGCCCGCAGCTGTTTCCTTTCATTAAATACCCGAAATGTACAATACAGCCCAGAAAGTGTAGTGAGTCTGTGGATGGGGAATTGTTACGTTTTGGTTGAGATGCGTCAACCTTCCCCGTCATGTTCGGTAAGGTATAGTGAAGAAAAAACAATACTACAACAGAAGTAGTACCTTCCCATTTCATACCATTTTAAAATGTTCAGCCTAGGAAATAGGACACTTCTACGGATTAATATCCTTGTTCATTAACATTATGTATTAGGGTGACACCAAAGAAATGAGAGCCATTGTAAAATATGTTTTGAACATGCCTCGCTGACATTATTTTCCACAGTCTTACTCCCCTCTAAAATAATGATAAAAAGAGTTAGTCTTGAAAAGCTTATTGATATCTGCTCAACTCCTGAAAATTACAGCATACATTGTACAGTAAATACAAAACAAAAATATTACAACTTTAAACAAACAATCTCCAACAAACAACCTTTTTACTACAATATCAATGGGTCCTCTGAGGAATTAAATCTATAATTAAATAAATTAAATCTATAATTAAATAAATTAAAGAATGTGTTCAGGAAAAACCGGTGTAAAATCACCATAGCATAACTCAAAACAGTGCTAAGTCCTGGTAAGGTTATGCCAGGTTTGTCCTGTATCTGATTTTTTTATCAAATATTTCTAGTAAGTTCAACTATATGTTAGTGAAATGTTACTAATGACTTACATTTTTTGTTTGAAACTGATTTCTACTACATTTATTTTTTAATGTTTACAATGCAGATTTTCCCAACAAGCTCTACTGCATGTTGATATTATCAAATTGGTTGTATTATCCTTTTTTGCATGTACATTGACTGATTAATTTATCTTTATGTCAAGTTGACCATCCGTCAAAATGTTTGAAAAACTGTCCAAATTCTATGAACAGTTACACAAAACCACCAGATTAAAGAAATCTTAACATGTGCCAGTGACATAAATGTATCAGTCCTTCAGATCAATGATACTTGTAGACATCATGGCTCCTGTCTCAGGCAGTCTTGGTTAACCTTGTAGTAAGTCCCTTTTGACACTATCGCTGCCATTGCATTGTCCAACATCCAGGTTGCCATACTGAGACATTATCCCCCCTTCATAGTCCTTACCAAGGATGTTTTTCTATATTAGAATAGGAACTCAATCATCCTGACTAAACAATTCTATACATTCCCTTAGAACTAATGGACAACATGGTAGAACCTAAACCTTATGTTTAGTAACTGACTACTGTTTATTTTCTACTCAGTGAGAAACAACGTTTATACATAAAGTATATTTGAACTAAACCATAAGAATGATCTCGCCCACCTCCAAACATAACAGCCATGGTACCATCAGTGGTTGACTGTTCACATTGCCCATCTTTTGACAAATACAGTGGGCCATACACTCTGTTCTTATTAGTGTAATAGAAAAATGCCTTTCTGCCCTTACAGCAGTAAAACAGCACTTTAATGGTCCTGCTTAGCAACTGCTCCAGGGAGGGAGTGGAGAAGGGAAAACCACTGACACTTTTAAACAAACAAAGCTTTTTCTTATCTGTTCATTCTTATCTTTGCTCTAATTCTGATCCTGGTGGATTGTTCCTTTTTTGTTCGATGCCCACTACGTCAAAGAGGATGGGAAGTTGAGAACAAGGGTGTAGTTTCACAGAGCTACAAATGACTGTGAGTGGATGGTTATGAGAGAGGACTGACAAAAGGGGGAGGAAAATTAGTGTTGCCAGCATTCTTCTCATTTAAAGCAGTAACTACTGCAAAAAAAAAGCACTAGCACAGTCTGGGTTGGGTCTGCCTCGCTCACTGTGTACTGGAAGTGTTCTCTAGCTACATGGTGCAGTGATAACTTGGACATTTCATCCCTTTTTCCCCTGCTTTGTGCCCAAGGAGAGCCCATGTCTTTCTTATAGACATGAAGAGATTTGTGCATTCAAGGATTTGCCTTTTTTTGGTTGTGTCTGTGGCTCTGGTTTTATTTGTGAAATGTCAAGAGGGAAACAATGGTAAGTACCTCACTGCTTGTTCATTGCAACTTTTAATTGCTGATAGGTAGAGTGTTGAGAGCGTGGCTTTTGGTTGAGCTTTTAACGTGACCCTATTGGACTACGACTTGTGTTGAATTTTGACATTGATTATTTGGTCGTTGTATTTAGATTTAGTTGCTGGGTTATTCAGGAGTGTTCTGCTATTGACAAAAAGAGTGCTGGTCGCACAATGTGCTTTTTAAAAGTCTGTTTTTGCCAAAGTAAATAGCAAGGATATGACTTTTCAAACATCTTGTTTGCTTTTTTTATTTTTTTCTTCTGTTCTAATGAATAACAGCTGAGGATAGAATGACGGCATGGAACATGTAAGACACATTTCTGTGAAAGATGATTGGTGCAGACCAAAGCCAAGCAGACTGTCTCAGATTCGTTCCAGCTTTGGTGAGGAAGAGATGAGACTAATTATAGTGTGGATTATCTTTACAGGACCAATAAGCTCTCTGTCAGATATTACTTCATGGTCTTGAATGGACAAACACAGGAAAGTGAATTTGGCCTGTGACACATTTATTTATTTATTTATTTATTTTACCCTGTATTCCAGCACTTTTGAATAAATATAATACAATGACTGTTGTGTTAAGGGTCACACTGTCAGCTTAAATTTCAGTGTATTTTCTTCCATATTAGATTAACCATTTCAGCATGTTTTGAAATGACAGCATGTTTTGTTCATAGTATCATTTTAGGGCACCAAAAGTATTTGGACAATTGGCTTCACAGCTATTTCTTATTTAGGCAGGGAAAGCTCAGCCATAATAAATGGTAGACCAAAGTATAACTTACTCTAAGTATGGCTACAACTGGGACTGGCTCACTTGTCTTCATTGATGATGAACTAAACTCATCTGTTAGGCGCTTCATTATTAGTCAGAACAATGGCCCTAAACACACTACGATAGGATTTATTCAGGCCCACAAAGTGGAATGCTTGCCACTAGACAAGTCAATCAACCAATCTTAATTCAATTGAGCATGCCTTCTCATGTTGAAACCAGACTGAATCGGAAAAGACCCAGAGAGATGCAAGAAGCACAGATTGGAAGATACCTAGTGTCTGTCAATAGTACATAATGCTAATCTGTCCAAATACTTCTGGAAACCAAAAATGGGGGGACTACTGTATGTACCAAATGTTGTAACTTTGAAATATTTCTTCCGATATGGATGACAATATCCTAAAATTAAAGCTGAGTGTGCACATGTTAACCTACAGTCATTGAAGTCATCATTGTATTATTTAAAATCCAAAGTATTTGAATACAGAGTCAAAAAACGTCACGGTCCAAATATCTTTGGAGTTCACTGTACGTCAGTGCTGCCAATGGTGTTACATGTTAACTCTGAAGTGCCAGAAGGAAACCCTACAAGAGACAAGGAATGCCAGAGGACATACTTTATTACTCATCTCTCTCGTTCATTAAGTGTTACCACTTTTTCCCCTCTGCATACTACATCGGCAGAGACTATTTCAACACCACACGTCTCGGAGGGATCCCAGCTTGCATTCTAATGTGGGGCAGATGTGAGGAGAGGAGACAGGCAAGAAGGAAATGCTGTAGGACTCATTGAGTCATTGAGCTCTCTCTGTACAAAGCCTAGACAGACTAGGGGCCCAGCACTTAAAACCACAGAGCTGGGACACCTGAGGGATGTTATTATAGTGACTACATGATTTATAAGGTCCTTTCTAAAATTCTGTGATGTCATGGAATGTTGTACGCATGATATCATGAGGAGCAAAAGTCATCAGGCAGGATTCAAGGAAATGTATTTGGGGAACCTTGTTTTAGAAAGATGTCAAGGCAATCCTTTTGACTTAGCTGAATGCTCATTTGAAGTGTTTTCCAAGTAGGCATAGAGATTTATTTGTTTATACATGTAAATGTATATATATATATATATATATATAAATACATGTATTTGTATAGACACCATGCCCAATTCTAACTATTATTAAACGCAACTTAACTGTATTGTTTAAACATAACATAACTGTATAAGTTGAACAGTGCAGAAGAGAACCTCTCCAGGCAATGTTTTTTTCTTCTAATCCAACATGGGCCACGCCTCTAAAGCACTTCTTGTCACACCTTCTGTATTACGTTATTGATTGGTGTCAAGCACCTGAAATATGACATCACCATTACCTAGCAAGACAGCCCCCTTGAGGTGAACAGAACAGATTCTTTAAGGCATCCTGATCAACAATGGAGCACATTTACATTCAACAAATTAACATACTAAGATGAATAAATAACTATTATGGAATGATCTATGGGATTGGTGGATATTATAGGAATATGTGGACAACCTTATAGCAACAGAAGATGAGGAGAGGAAAGTAACTGGCTGGAAAAATGCCATATTTAAGACTACTGACTTAATGCCTTTGTAAAATGAATGATGAATGGCAACTCCAGTCTCTGTGGGTGGATTGTTTTCCTTTATGCTCTTGGTTATGCTCATGTTCCCACAGATCACAGACAAATGTTGTCAGCCCATGGAAAATAACACTCAAATCTTATCCTGCCAGAGCATTAGACGTTTTATTCAAAATCTTGCAAAGTTAAAAAACAAGTCAACTATATTTTTAAGGGATGTTTCAGTGTATGTATATGTTGAGAGGTGCTGAATATTATGCAATATAGCACAGAATCCAGTGGCTGAATAGGATGCATTTTTGCAAAACCCAATGTTTCAATATCTTAGTTTTTATTTAATGGAATAAGATTGTTTTAAAATGAGTAAATAGATTGTAAAATATTCCAAGCTTTTGTCTCAAGCACAATAAGCATATATAACACACACTTTGTGCCCTGTAATAGCTGAGTTTATTGGAGATTTTTATATGGAAAATGGCGCCTTACAATTGAGTGTGGTTGAATGTTGATGAAAACGAGCAATTGTACACAGACATTCTGTCTCACAGCAGTTGGAACAGAAGAGTAATATTTATCTGTTCTAGAAAAAAGACTAACCATGAAGGGAAAAATAGATGGTGGAGGGTATTAACTTTTTTCCTCCTTCATTAAAACTGGCTAGGTTTCTCACAATCAAAGATGAGTCTGGAAAAAAGTTTCTAGCGAATGTTTACAATCCAAACCTTAGACTTTCACAGGTTTAGATTAATGTCATGTTTGCATGCATTTGATTTGTAAATTTACTTGCTTAAAGTTCTCAAACTCTTGGTAGCCTTGCAGAGGACAATTAAGTCGTCTAAACTTGTCACACTCATGCAAACAGAATCCACCATCTATCTTTAGACGTAGCTCTTCACTTGCACAATACAACATGTTCTGTATGTTTTTTTTTTCTGAGTACGTAGTCTACAAGATATAACTTGCAACTCCCAAGTAACCAAAAGCAGCAGTTTATGCTCATCAGTAGAGCAGTGAGAAACCAAGCAAAAGAATTTTACTGTGTGAACCCTCCCCTTCCCAATGGACAGACTGACACGCCTGTAAAACATCTTCAAACATGGTCATGATGAACATTGTACATCAAAGTGACTTAACTTTTTACATGAGAAGGTGTTAACCTTTGTGGAACATATCTTTTTTTTTTTTTTTACTTATGTGTTTAGACATTTTTTTAGTTTTAATTTGTGTCAACATTTTTGTAATCAGGACGGATGCCAGACACACAACTTTCTTTTTCTCCTTTCTTTCTTTCTTTTTTCTCCTTTCTTTCTTTCTTTCTTCCTTCCTTCCTTTCTCTCTCCTCTCTTTGTGGGTATATTTAATGTGCAGCGCACAAACAAAGATGGCATTCAGAAACAACAGATCCCTATTTTACTTTATCTCCAAAATTGCTTCAAGTTGTTGTTGCCACTCGAGTAACTTATTGCAACAAATGGGGTGTTTTCTCCCAAAAAGCAAAATGTCCAAACATTTGAATTGAAACTGGTCCGCCAGACGTGGCGCTGATTAGAAACATGTGCTGCATTTTTGCACTACGACTTGACAACACGCCTCCTTTCTCTCCCAAAAAAGAAATCGGGATTGCACTCTGGGTCGGATTACACCTCATCCAGGGAAGCAACTCTCCGCGTTTAATCAATTGCCGGGTGTGATAGCTGTTGGCGTTGAACCTGTACGACACGGCGTCACCAAAAACAGGCGACGGACCTGGTGGAGTTCTAATGCAGCATTCTCCCCTTGAGACCTCTCTATGGGAACTACTTAGGAACCAAGTGACTGCAGTCAGCAAACGGGGGGTGTGGAGGAGGGATGATTTCCAGATGTTAAAATAGTTGCTTTGGCAGTATTTGGAAAATATTAAAACAAGCCTTTGGAAGTGAGGCGGGGGCAGGAAGTTATAGGGCTGATGTAAGCCGCAGCGTATCAAGGGTAGAGGGCTGGGGGGACATGGAAAACGCGGGCATGCCAGTACATTGTGAACCCTCTATACCCCCCCACCACCGACCCCACTAAGCCTCCATTCGTGTTAGTAACAAATGGTGCATTTTGAAGTAGGCAGTTCAGCCTAATTAAATATGGACACGTAGCCCAATAAGCCTATAAATGGGAAGTTACAGGTCATTCTTTCCCCACAGGATAAGGAATTCCAGTGTCTGGGACTTCGAAGCCTACGGAGTGAGACGATATGCATTTCGTCACTGATGATACACCTTAACAGAAAAAAACGAGTTGTGTTGTTTAGAGTGCGGGGTGATCTGATTTACTACACAGGTGCGCTCCACAGAGTAGGTGTTCCTCCTAAAATCTTCCCCAGCCTACCATTAGAAGTGACAGCTTCTGGGATATCTAAGTTAAGTCATACGAATGTGCGGCCTTGGGTTGCATCGGCTCTGAATGATGCTTCCTTCTAAACTGTCTCCGTGATCCGCTCAACAAACTGTCCAGGTTGAAGGGATATTGGCCAGTACTAGCTGGTGGAGAAGCTTGTGCCTCATTCAAGAACACAAATGTAAACTGTTGTTTTATGTTGCCTTTGCAGGTTTCAAATGTTTATACAGCTGGTTGTACTTTGTCAGACGAGTTCAGGAGGGATGCATGTCTCCTAGAGCTGATCCACTGAGGGTTGGCAGTCTTTAAATATACTGAGTTCTTCCTCTAAGCGTGTTCTCCACTCACCATTTCAAAGACTGTCGTAATAGATATATAAATCCTCAGATTACATGACATGTTATCATGTCACATAATGGGAGGTTCTAACGTGTATATATATCACATAATGGGAGATTCTCCCTTCTATATTGTGTAGTATGGGAGGTTCTAACATGTAGATATCACATAATGGGAGATTCTCCCATCTATAACGTGTAGTATGGGAGGTTCTAACATGCAGATATCACATAATGGGAGTTTCTCCCATCTATTGCGTGTAGTATGGGAGGTTCTAACATGTAGATATTTCCATAATGGGAGGTTCTCTCATGCAAGTGGCACATCACTGGTTGTTCTCCCATGGAGGTCTCATGGTAAAGATGCAGGTCATGACAGAGAACTATATACACGGGTCGAAATACTATTAATTCCCGTCCTTGCTTTGCTGTGCACTGCTGAGCTTGTTGGAAGAAGTTAGAAGTGAGTAACAACGTTCATTAATCGATATGAAATGCTGTTTATTAGGCACTGACGGCGTCGCACAATGCCAGGAGGGGACTCCTGTGGCTGCTCATTGGTTCAGTGCCATCTGTGGCCCATATGCTACCCAGTGTTTGACTACATGCGGCCACCCGAAAAACCCCAAATTCTAGCCTTTATTCTGCGGTTAAGGTCTATGGGTGCCGCCTGAAAAGGCATGTGGTTGGCGGTGGTCATGGTGATGGTGTTATATAGATAGGCTATATGGTCTTGTCGTATGGAAAAATGTGATTGGTAGCTGACAAAGGTTGTCCTCTTCTCGTGATCCCACTGGTAGTCCTTTCACAGTGCCACCGCCAAGGCCTCAGTAAAACCCCAGAATGGCCTGGGGTCAGAGTTCAGCTCTGATGAATGGCTGTTACGCGATGAATCACTGTTTACATGATAGTTATTGTTAAAGTAGTGAAGTCAAATGGAAGGCCATCTATTTTATGTTATTAAAACTTTAAGATATTATCTCTTAACTCTATTTGTGGCCCACGTTGGCTCTGTGCTGGGGTTTTTGTTTTGATGGCCTCAATGACTACATTCAATTATTTAAAGGATACCCCAAAATAAGATGCCAGTTGCGCATTCATTTTCGTGTACTGTGAGGCCTGATCTAGTTTTATCACAGGTGAAAGATCACAGTTGAAAGTTCACAAGTGAAAGTTCACAGGTGAAAGATCACCGGTGAAAGTTCATTAGCAGAAGTGAAAAGGGTTGTGGTGCTGTTAGCTAAATATAGGACCCTTCCTAGATTTGTTCTACACTTACAGACCTCTGATGAGAAGCTTGGATTCTAGAATTATTTGAGTAAATTCACCCGAAGCCCTGCTGGCTATTTTTCTAACGTGGACATTAAATGGAAATATCAGCATGTCTGATTCTAGAGTTCCTGTTCAAATCCCTGAAGAGATTTACCTAATGGTATGGATGTTTCCGGTAATTTGGAGCTACCATGTTCAGAGAATTCCTTGGCATTAAGTCAAGGCTTGGAATCCTTCTGTTTAGTGTCTACCACACTACATCTGAGTTGTGGGGTTCTTTGTGGGTTGTCTGTCTGTTTTTCAGTACCATAATGGTCCGACATTGCAGTGCAGAATACTATACTTATCCAGCAGCTCCTAGTATGTCCGTCTAATAATGTCCCTTGCAATTACTCCGGAGCAGAGCAGATCCATTTCAGAGTCGGCACTAAGTGCTGACCGAGTGAGGTGCGGTGTGTAGATTAAATCAGACGTGCTGAAAAAGGGATTTGCTTTCATTACTATACATTAAAATACATCTGTGAATCTATTTGATTAAAGGTCACTGAAAGACACAGCCTCATGCGTGTAACAGCCTCAGACGCGAACTCTCTTTAAATGCGAAATGGTGTAAAAAAAAAAAAAAGGATTGTGAATTTGTATCCACAGTGAATGAGCATCCGTTCTCTAATGTGAGGGAAAACAGATTTTCGCTAAACCGTGCAGTTTGGCATGCTGTCAGTTTGAATCAGGGTATTTTTTGCTGGACTCTTCTTAGCCTTGGGAACCTCAACATAAACTCAAGATTCCCTTGGCTGGACTCATCTGTGTAATGGGCTATAAAGAAAGCCTGTCTGGAAATAAACTATTCCGAAAATGAATGCATTCTTTCAGTACAATATAGGACTGTGTTGTCAGGGAGTCAGATACCCAACGTACATTCCCCATCCAAACA
Source organism: Esox masquinongy (assembly GCA_016801175.1). Taxonomy (NCBI): domain Eukaryota; kingdom Metazoa; phylum Chordata; class Actinopteri; order Esociformes; family Esocidae; genus Esox; species Esox masquinongy. The sequence continues at coordinate 45,967 of JACXGI010004065.1, forward strand.
TTCTTGATTCTGGTAAGCATATTATTCAGTGTGCCAGACATTTGAATGTCTGACCATGGAAAAGTTTGCAGGATTCACTGTGAGTCATGGCTACCAGGAAACTCAGTTTGGTGTTTGCTTTGATTTGAAGGAGCCGGCCTGGTTGACAGGCATGTTTTGAAAATAACTTTAAAAACCTCACTGACTGCGCTACTGTTCTTGGACACAGATGTGGTATTAGGCCAATATGACATTTTACACTTTTGACGTAACATTTAGGCAGATGAGAATGATAAAAAAGAATCCAACTTATCAGATGCAGCACAGAAAAAAAAGTCAAAAAGAACAGAATGACCGCAACTCTGGCAACAAAAAGCCGACAAGGTTTCGATGCAATGAAGATCTTTGTCAGGTCATCCACTTTTAGGCCAGTGATAGCTATTTTCAGCAATCAAACATCTAACAGTAATTTACTGAAGTACAAAAAGTTTATTATTATTTATTAAAATAATATTGAGCATTTGGATGCTTGCTGTATTTGCAACATTCAAAGTTGACTCAAATGAGTTATCTGGGGGAACAATTGCTTGCAGAATTGCCTTGTAATTGCCGTGGCGAATTGACTAACTATTTACATTTTCTGTTTAAGTTACACCTAATGGTCCATATATGAAGTGAATGGAGTATCAACACAACCATGCAGGGTTTCTGGCCTCAATACAAATGTACTTTTACCCACCCAGGCTCACTGAGCGCACCAGGACCTTGAGATATCTGGTTTCAAATGTTTTATGTGACTAAAGACAAGGACAAGCTGTCTTCTCCCTCCAGACCTTATGGTTTGGTTAGCAAGTAATCATGGGTAGTTATGTGTATGTATGCGCGCGCGTGTGTGCTTTCATGCCTGTTGGTATGTCATTGGATAGCTTTGTGTATAGCACACTTAAATCAAGGACAGACTAGGTTCTCTTATCTCGGTCTCCTCCACACAGGCTGGGCCATCTTCATCGCAGGAAGTGCTGTCACGGTGGAATTTCCTCTGGAAGAGTTTTGTATTTTGGTGTTTGGTCTCTGGGATTGGGCTGTTCACCTCCACAGTAGTTTATCCACACGTAAAACTTCGGAGAGACACAGGAAATATTAACTTTGTGTGTGAGTCTCTAGAGGAGACGGATGTGCGTGTAATGTAAATGCAATTTTCAAGAAATAAAGCATCAAGCATAACATGTCTCTTGGCTAAGAAGTGACTTTGATAACTCAGTTCCTTCAAACCCTTCTTTGTGCAGTGTTTAAGCAGTATATCTAAACAATTTCTAATGTTCAGTTTAACTTACAGAGCGGTTTTGGGTACTGTATTAAATAAAACTACTACTGGAGAGATTAACCTCCAAGGTAAGCTTTCACTTTCCAGAAGTGGAGGGCAATGTGGGCAAGTGGATTTTCATCTTGACAATGAGGGACACATCGATCCGTTTTTTTTTTCTCAGCAACATGGCTAATGAGATTGTGGGTGAGTGACTCAAACACTGACCAACACAATGGATCGTTGGTAATTAGGTCAAGTTGTGATAATATGCATCTGTGGTATTGAAGTCTGGACCTCCAGGCCAGTTCCACTCTGCCTTTCATTGCAAACCTCTAATCTGAGTCTTATTTAAACCTGGGACATCAGGTGGGTGACATTAATGATCAGGTAGAACAGAAAACGAGTAGGCTCCAGACCTTGTGGTGTAGGATTTTAATTTGCCTAGTATATGGATTATCTTAAAACAAACACAAACTTCTTTCCGAATGGGAGAAGACATTTTCGTTCAGAGAACATTTTGTAATTGTTGAAGCTCACACAGCTGCAGATGACAATCAGGAAATATGCTGCTGATGGAAGGAAGGCGCTACAACAAACTGGAGACCACTTGCTTATAATTACTCATACATTTGGCTGTGATATATCGAAACAATACTTTTCTTTGTGATATTATAAGAGAAAGCGATTCACTACCTTATGTTTGCATGCTGACAACGTTGATTGATTGAAAGCTAAGATTAAGGTTAAGTATATTTCTAAAGAATTTATATAGATATTTTTGTCTGCTTTGAGGTGGTTTTATTTACTGGAATAGATTGTTTGGAATGTTGCTTTTTCATCCACTATCCACATGTGCTTACAGATGTTTCTGTTTCTGAATGTGCTTCTCCTGCCGTTGTGGAAGCTACTCTTATACTGTATAGGTATAACAAAGCTTCTCATGTGTGTTAATTTCACTTTAAAATGCCTGACTTGACTTGCTACTACAAAAAATGTATTGACCACTGCAAAACTTGTATATACGGTATTATAAGCTACTGTATGAACATGATGATTCATAGTTCCTGTTGCTACCGGGTCAGTTTCCTACTATAGTAAACTGGCTAAATATAAGAAATGGCATCTGTGGGGCTTAGGTTGATCTAATTTGAGGTCAGCAGCTACATCTTTGATTTGCTTCCAAAACATGAAATGCTGTTAAGTCGTTTAGTTTGGTTTTTCCTCAGGTTGCCGCTATGAAACATTTTGGTAGTCAAATGTCTCCTCTATACTGGGTACTGAGAAGATGTTTCTTTGTACTACCATACAGGTTGCTGCAAAACAGAATCTATTCATGTATTTATAAAATGGGTCAAGTCAAGTCACAAGCAACACGCTGGTATTTTAAAGAGTGCAATTTGGATTCTACTCTTCATCTACAGCTGTAACCCTTTGACCCCTCTGGGTTCTGTCTCCAGATTTGACAAAGATACAGGATGCCATAAATCCTAATGGGGTCATTTTACAAAAAAAGTGAAAACCCTACATTATGTGACTCCACCTCCCTAAGCTTTCATTTGAATGATGTCACCCGAGGCAAGGGGCCCTATTTCCAGATATGCTTTCACTATCATCATCTCTGAGTTTTTCTCCAACAACAAAATGTTCTGGTTAACTAGAAAAGTGTTCCTGGTTGCAGCAATAGTGTATCATTATCCAAAATGAATCAAACGCCAGTCCTTGCAGTGCTCTGAGAAGTATTGAGAGCATTCAAATGTCTGAGTCTGACTAAAGTACACAAATCTGCGGTCCAGTCACAAGATGTAGCCTAAATATTTAGAGCACACATCTTAGGCTGCCTCAGGCTACTCTGAGCAACACTCTAATGTAAGCCTGCAGCACGGCATGTCGGCTGTATTGGCTCTACTACCTTTCAAACAAAGAGAAGGAATGGAAAGAGAGAGATGGAGGAATAGGTAGTAGAGAGTAAGGACATTTGCAGGAAACACCAGGCAAGGTTTTCTTGATTCATTGCTTTCAATATGGCATTATTTCATTATTCCACATAAAGGTCAAATGGGAGGTAGAGGCAATATATCTTCAAACAACACAGGGATGTTTCGCATTACATACATATATATCGGATGCCATAGAAAATGGCTCCAAGTCCATCCTTTCATAAAGAATGATAATAATCCAAGGTGTATTTAATCTTTTGACTGGGGTTGAGCTCATGTGCTATATCATAATTTAAATGATTCTTTTGCAGCAATCATTTCCCTTCACAGCAGGGAATGCTAACTTTCAGTGTATTCAAGGTTTAAAAATACCTTTAGAGGTATTATATTAGATCAGAGCCACAAATTTCTTCCTAAATTTCGGCCTTCTTAGGGGGTTTTTCCTAGCCACTGAAATTCAACACTACTGTTGTTTGCTCCTTGGGGTTTTAAGGCTGGGTGTTTTGTAAAAGCACTTTGTGACAACTGCTGATGTAAAAAGGGCTTCATAAATAAATTTGATTGATTGATTGATATAACATCCGTTAACCTCGTCGTTGTGTTCTTGACTGACAGATCGCCACACTCCGGTTCTCTCCGGTGGTCATCTGATAAAGCATTGTCTCGGCTTTGCAGTATTGCTCAGGCGTCCGCAGTGCCTGGCCAGTGGAACGCGCGTCCATTGCATCATTCCCATGAGCAACGTTTCTCTTAGCCAGTAAGTGTGGCAGTAATGCGACGGCAGCACCGTCTGCCTGGCGAGCGAGATTTGGCAACTCTGGTTCGGGAGGGCCGAAACACATTATGGTTTTTATGCTCTCCGTCCAATCAGGGCCTGATTCAGACCTGGTATACTAGGTCAGTGCAATTAACTATAAATTAACCACTGGGTAAATTAAAAGATTTCGGCCCTCCTAGGCCAAAGGTGCCTACCTTTACTTTAATGCATATTCATGATATTTATACTTTTGGGCCGTGTGTGGCTACTGCATAGAAACTTCACTCTACGTTTGTTCATTCGTAATAGTAACCATGATGAAATCACAACTGACAATTGAAATCAGAAAAGTGCAACTACTATGCTGAAGAACAGGGATCGGCCACCCTGATTCTGGAGCGCTGCTAGCAGTGGCTAATTGTGCTGCGACTAGGCACTACGCTGAGATACAACCGCTTATTAATCAGCTCAGTGGTTGTTTCAGTTCAACACCCCCAAGTTCCAGCGACAGAGATCCTAAGGAAAGACTCAAGTAATGTAAATCCTTTGGCTAAAATGTTGTTGTTGTATCTCACAAATGCATCTTGCAATTGAAAATTCTCACACATTCCTTATCCTCCTTCGTTTTGGGAATTGAAGACAGTTTTTTGCACCTACATCTGGGTATGCACTGAGTTGATGTAAAACAGGGCGGTGCGACCTTGTTTGTACAGTAGATTAAAGAGCGGACTGGTGAACTGTAATGTTGTACATCAATGTGTAAAGTTTCCGTTGCATCATACCTGTTGGGTTGTATTCATTTTCCACAAAAACAGAAGAGAATGGATGAAGTGACAACCTGGACTAAAAATTTTGTTTTCCATTTCACATGACACGCTGTCGTAAATACTCTGGTGTGGTGGGTGCTGGCTGGATGGCTTATCACGTTTGGAAGATGGAGGAAAGAAAAGGAACTTTAAGTCTCTATTGAAGAAATGACGAAGTTTGATTTTAAGTCTGAAGCTCAGTTAATTAAACATTTGAGACAGAGAACTTAGGCATTTACATGTTTTGAGTTTGATTCAGAAGATCGGTTACAGGACAGTCTTCCATGAATACCGTACATGTTTTCACAAATGGAGAAAACGTACATTCTGCACATTGTTTTAGCAGGACCATGTGTTTGGCCTGGTTTGATCTAGTAGGGTAGTGGATGCCAACCAAGAGGATGTGCAAGACAAGTTTGATTATTACAGCAATGTATAGCTAAGGCATGGTTCATTTGAAAGCAGAAAAAGCAAGAGGGCAAAAGCAAGAGGATAGTTACAGGGAGACACTTGAGGTGAATCGTATATCCTGGGGAAAGTTCCAGTCATGTTGACAGCAAGGCAAGGACAATGTCCCAAGGGGTGTTCTGAAACAATAATGCACTACATCCATTGATTCATTGTAAATATGTTGCCGTTAAATGGCCCTTTTCATCCTGACGTGACAGCAGAGGGACACTCAAATCATTTACTATACATGAGAACGTTCACGACAAAGAACTGCCTCATTTGTTTTCAGTAATTGGCACACTGCTGTACCTTGCAACGGTAGGCCCGGATCCTTGATGTGACTGTTACCATTCTTACTTTGATGTACTGCTGGTTAGTAGTTGGACTGTTTGCTGTACATTGCTCTAAATTCTCTAAGCTGTATTTTACAGAAACTATGTATTGCAGAAAGCTAGGTAGGCACATGAGAAACCCTAGCTTGTTACTGTAGGCTTTAGTCATGTTTGATGTGTTTATGTGAAAGCTTGATTACCATTCTGATTTGAGCCCATCATTTTTCCCAGGCTTCATTACTTTCTCTACTGGTTTGCTTGGGCTGGATTTCTAGCCAGCGTAAATATGTGGTATAGCCAAATTACTTCTCATTTACTCCTTCCTTGAATACCAAAGTATTGCTGAAAAGAAAAGATTCAGGATCTAATTACAAGAGACATCTCCGTTAAAGTACTCACATGGCAAAATGCCAGTTACAGCAGACCCGGTTGAAACAGAATTTAGATTTGTTAAACCTGCTGGGAGTGACATGCATTGGCAGTGTTGGAATTTCGTGGACTATGTCACTCTGACAGACAAGCTTAATGAAAATATGCCTGTATTTGATAGGTTTCAAACTAGGAGTCAGTTTAAGGGGGCCAGAGATAAGTTAGACCACATCCTCTCAGGCGAAAATGACGAGAACCACCAGAGCATGTCATGTTTGTTTAAAAGAAGGCCCGACCACCAGAGACAGCCCCATAAGAACAGGAGGCACAAGCATGCAATCAGTGACTCATTCATTTAACTTTCCTGGCTGGCCTTCCTTCCCCATCCCCACCCTTGGTTAGCCTTATTCGTGGAAGGGGAGTTGAGGTGATTGTTCAGACTAGAAGAAACAATGTTCTGTCGTGCCAACAAGGTTTGCCTTTAATCTCCAACTGTCTTATCTCACAACTTCGGAATATTAAGTTTTTGCAGCTTACTTAGTGAAATGTGTTGAGAAGCTTCTCCTCTGGTTACAATAACAAAGTACAGGGACCAGAGAAAATCATAGGTTTTATGTTACCTTTGAACTGGCACTTTGTATCAACTAGTTGCTGACTAGACACAGTAAAATTCTTAAATGTCCTAAAATGTCAACTTGGGGCATGAAAAACGCTCAAACAGCTTTGTCAATGTAAAAACTGACATTAGTTGGTTTGTTGATGACGTTGATAAATATATCTCCCTCACCAGATACTGCTTGTATGTAGAGAAGGGATATATATGCTGACGCTACTAACCGCCAACCCTACAGTACACAGCATTTGTATTTGTCATTTTTGAAACCGTACAGCTCTGTAAGAAAGAGCACTTGTACTTTTCCCCCCTATGTTGGCCTTCAACGTCAATTTCAAGACAAAACAGAAAATGCTTTGTCACATTTTACAGAGGCTACAGGCAATCAAGTCTTAATGGGAGCATTATTCACACGTAAGGCTTACGCATATCTCGCGAGGACCTTTCACATCACACTTCATAGTGTGACATTTCCTTTAATTTGTAAAGCACGTAGCCAGGTATTATAACATGTTGTGAAGCTTGATAGAGCCAATTGTGTCTGTGTTGTTGTGGCTAATCACTGCCCTGAAAAGCTTAATCAGGGAATCGATTTCCGGCCGGGGTCAAAAGGGAGCAGGAACTGAAAGATTTACAATGACACCAGAGAGTTCAAAGCAGGCATACACAGATGCTACAGAGCCACTGAGCAGCTGTATCTCATCTGCATGACCTGGAAAAAAAACAGACAGGTCTGTGACAGTGTTCCTCTGGGATTTACACGGTCAACAAGGATACTCTGGTCTTCCCAGATTAGAGATCCATTAATAAAGCATAACAATGAACAAAAGTATTAAACCATTAAGTCATATCAATAGGATCAGACTGCTTTCAGGACATTTTGCTCATTTTGAAGTCAATTCTTTTGGATATAGATTGGCTGCTGCTTAAATTTTTTTTTTTCTTTTGGGGAAAAAAGAGAGTTGAGTTTGAATGACTCATTGTTTCCATAAGGTCATTTTTTTAACCTCAGTACTCGCGGTTGCAGTGGTCTATCCTCCAAACACAGACCATTATTAGCATTTCTATATTAGTCAGGGGATTTTTCCACATGCAGTATCTGCCATATTTATTGGCATTTAACTGTACATAAACCACAAACCTTTCTCCAAATAGTTCCAACTTCTCATAAATGTGTTACATGGTCTCAGTGTCTGATCCAGTGATCGCCACTCAGTGACTATTTATCTTTTCTCCTTGAGGAAGTCTGGAAAAAAAAGGCCACGAGACATTCTCTTACACTCTCAGTAACCTGGAGAGTCCATGTTTTAGAGTTGGGGGGAAACCAAATGTCTTGAGAATACTAATGGAAAATACAGATCAGACAAACTGAGGGGGGGGGGGTAGTGTGGTTTTTCACTGATGTTGTGTTTCATGGAGTCTGCAGAAAGTATGGAACCTGACAAACTGAGAGAGAAGGAAAAAATTAACCACCTCCTCACCCTAGCCTCGAGTGAAGTGTTTAGGAACCACCTCCTCCTCACCCTAGCCTCCAGTGACGTGTTTAGGAACAATCTCCTCCTCACCCTAGCCTCCAGTGAAGTGTTTAATACGGCCCAGCGATCCACACTCCTTCCTCTGTAAACTTCAGAAAACCCCACAGACACCCCCTTTCCGAAACCCAACAGAATTATTTGCCCTTTCCAAGCACTGTGGTCTATGGCTTCGCTCAACTGAGAGACTTGGCCAGACTATTCCCCTGTATTTAATTGAGGTGCATTTACACAAAGTTCTACTTTTTTACATTTTAGTCATTTAGCTGACACTCTTATTTAAAACAACTTGAAGTTCATTACAAAATGATTTATCATACTTTCTTTGTACTTGCCCCCCAAGGAAATTGAACCCATAAACCTGGAATTGCAAGCACAATGCACTACCGACTGAGACACACTGGATGCCGTCATGGTTATAAGATGCATAGGAGTAGTCAATCTTTCTTTAAAGAGTATCTTGCCTGTAAATAATCGAACAGTTATGGAAACAATGTAGGTTCATTTCTAATGCTGTTTCTGGTTCTCTTTAGAGAAAAGCATGTCTGATGTTTATTTCAGTGTTTTATTGATTACATTCATCCAAAGTATTCAGAGCAATAGTCTGGAGAACAGGAAACTGGTTTTCATTGAACAGGGCAGGGAGTTTAAACAAAGTACTTGATTTAGTTATGGATAGTATTTGAAGTCAGAGCTATAACTTATCCCAGCCCGGGACATTGTCTTGTTTTCAGAGTCGTCAAATGGCTACAGCATGGACGATCTAGAAACTTTCCTGATGGCCTCCCCACTGTCTCTAGAGATGTGACTAATGTAAAGCCAAGAAAGAGGTCCCACAAAGAGGTCCAGAAATAAACACTGCTACTGATAAAAGGTATATGGGACTCTGTCGAGTGTCAAAGGGTCACGGGGTCACTATCCGATAGTGCCTCCCCTGTTTGGAGACTAGTGGCCAGGGTGTCTTGGGTGGGGGGGAGCAGTTGCAGACCAATGTGTGTGATTAGGGGCGGTATCACTCATAACCACAGACATTTGCCAGTGCAAGGGGAAATACCTAACATTCTGCCACCCTTAATTAGAAGATTGTCCATTAGCATTTATTAGAGTTTATAGTTGTTATTTTTAATTGAGGTGACCGTATAGCTCTAACTGTGTATGTTGAGGCATGTTTAAAAGTCATTGATTGTATAAGTTACATCAGCCCATGGACCGTCTGGTTACGATGGATTTATTTGGTTTTGTTTAATTTAGTTTATTACGATAAGAGTCTTATAGATTCTCCTAATCTGTGTGCTCCTCTCTTTGCCAGATTTTTTTAATGTACTTTTCATCCTCTATATTTACATGTATAGTCATTTGGTACAAGTTGCAAAGCGAGCTAACACATTTTACTTTGCAGATTCGCTTATCTAGAATCGTCAATTACCCCTCCGGTGCGAAAGTGATGATGCAGCCAACTGCTTTGTCTGTTTCCTCCCAGTCAGACATAACTGCACAGGTTTAACCAAGGAAAACCTATAAATGGAAACATTTCAGTGTTATAAATGCTAGCCATGTGAGAGATGTTGGTGTGGCAGACATGTTCCACTGGGAGTCTGGCAGATACTAGGTTAGGTTAGTCTGGCATTGACTCCGGTCAAAAGTTTACCTATGAAGCTCAGGGACGCCACCTGCTGCTTATAATGGGAACAGGTAAATGACCTGTGGATGGTTTAATACCATCTTAATTTGACCCAGTATGTCGCTGAAGAAAATGTGAATTATTGTGTTGATTAATTAGTTTTATTTGTCAGGATTTTTTTTAGAGATGAATGCATCAAAAACGGTAACTGTTCCCCTGTGCTGGACAAATCCTGCAAGAACAGGATCATACAATTTAGATACGGCCTCTTTCCACTTCTACTGCATGAAATTTCTTAGCTTTTTGATACATTCGCTTGCATTGGGTTTTTCATTTATCGTGATTATCTAGAAATGTTCAAATGCTCTCCATCAAATTGATGGTGTTCTTCTGAAATGAAAAATTCACATAAAACATCTTGAATGTTAAATGTTTTTTGGTTTGCACTGACTTTGAGATACGAAGGAAATTGATTTAATGATGTTGTCCGTATTAAACATTTTACTGGTATATCAAAGGAAACTGTTCTGGGTTTCCTTTTGGGATCTGGGTGTGTTTTTTGTTAAACCGTGAGTCAGGTTTTCAGGGTTATCCAACGGAGGAAATTAGCTAACGTCTGAATGTGGGGAGACTTTACTCTATCGATGGTCACCTTTTCCAGAACCCTCTTTTCCCTTTAGTTGGTTATAGATTTGATCCAGTGCAGAATGGAAAACACATGTGCTGGGTCAGTGTTAAATGTGGCAGAACAGTTATCTGTGGTTGATTCATGATAAGCCATACTAGGATACTGTTACACTCGCATCGTGTTTGAACTGTCCAATCATGTTCAGTTCTGTTATTAATACTACATGTCAGTAAAGAATGCTGCAGGTTTAACGATGTCAGGATCTACTGGAACGAAATATGTAATATGAAGCTGTACAGGAAGCAAATAGGAATGATGTTCCTTAGCCTTTTTTAATTTAGTAAAACTATAGCGGGCATCCTCTGTCTATGACACATCCCGTTCATCTGAAACAT
>JACXGI010004066.1:0-42214 GCA_016801175.1 Esox masquinongy
TTTTTTTTTTTTTTATTACTGACGGCAAAAATAAAGGTATGAATGTATTCGGTGTCATGTTTCCTTGCACACTTTGTGCTAATCCAAACAATAATGCCACTTTATATTAAATTAGTTACTGTCTTTTGTTTGTCATGATCATGCTATAACCAGTGCCAGAAGACTGCCATCCATGTTAAGAGCCTTTGCTAAATCCTGGAGAAAAAATACATTCTGCTCTTGACTAATACATTAAAGCTGATCTGATTAAATGGCTTAAATATCAAAATTGTCTTGCATGTTTATGCTGCACTAGGGTGAAATAGGTGGTGGCTTAATTCTGGGCACTGTTTATATCCTTACCCTTATTCAACATTTACAGTGTGCAGGATCCACAGGCAATAACGTCCTATTAAATTAACTTCAAGGTTTTTAATATATACTGGGCACAGGCAAATCTTTTTCATGCAATTCTGATTCAGGAGCCTTTGCTGCCCCCTCTTGACTAAAATTTACTTAGCTCCCCCCAACTATCTACACTTCTCGCGTGCTGAAGAATGTCTGCAAGACCATACGGTCAAATAGTTATATTGAAGACACTCGACGCACTGGAAGTCCCACTTATTGGTTGCCCACAAACATTCAACCACATGTCAGTCTGATACAGTTCACAGATTTTTATATCATTTATTGGTTCACCCTTTTATTTGTGGATAAATCTTGAAGTCCAATGTGCTAGCAATGGCTTTTTCAGTGTTAGAATGCTGTATGTTTCAACATGTCCATAATTTGTATAGTTGACTGACATTTGATTTAGATATTTGGCCAGCTTATAATAGTCTGGTGGGGATAGACACAATTTGCGTATGTAGGATTGTTATCAATGCACTGATTAGGACTGGTATTTGAAATTTGACCACCAAAAATATTCTTCATACTATCCGAGACCAAAATAGGATTTAGTGACTGTTTCCATTTCCCTCGTTAAAAATAAAGTACTCCCAAAATGTCTACAGTGCACTCATATACTGAACCTGACCCCAGAGCTCATGCACTGTGCATGTCGTCATTGGCAGTCATTGCCCACAAATGAGTCAGGTTTGTCACCCTTGGACAACTGACTGCACTACATTTCCTAATAAACAAAAAGTGTCAACCGTAGTCATTGAAAGTAGCTGATTATGTTGGAAGCATGGTGGGAAGAATTATTGTCCACTTGTGTACTTTTCATGAGATATGTGGTGAAAAAAGTTAAAAAGTGAATACAATTTGATTGCCATGTGATGGAATACTACTGCAATACAAGTGAAAATCCACCAGTGGGCAATGTCATATTTTACATGCGCACACACACACACACACATTGTTTTTCTATCCTGGTGGAAAGCTGAGACCTAAATCTTACCCTATTCCCTACCTCTAAGCCTAAACTTAACATAACCATAATTCTACACTTAACATCAATAACCTAACATTCGTGCCTAAACTAAACCCCCAATCCTAACACTATGCCGGTTTTGTCCTAAACCTACTTCCTAAGCCAGAAATTTAATTCTTCATTGTGGGGTCCTGCCAGAAAACCTTGGGACAGATTTGTCAGGTTATACTATCTGTGTGGGGGACTTTGGGTCAATGGACACTTAAAACTGGCTCATATACACAAACACATGTTTGTCTTTTTATCCTTGTTGGAACCTTAGACCTAAACTTGACCCAGAAATCTATATTCCTAATTCCCTAGACCTAAACTTAACTCTTACTGTAATCTTACCTTCAATAATCTAACCTTTATGTCAAAACTTAACGTAACCCTAATGCCTAAGCCTAAACCTCCCTAGTATTGTCAAAAGCAAAACTAGCCCAATTCTATTACTAAGCACATTTATTAATTTTTCCCTGTAACCTAACCCTGCCCAAAAACCTTGAGGGGATTCTACAATGTTTATTGGTACATAAGCACTCCACATGTACACATGGACTTAACTGGACTTAATTGGCTTAACTGTCCAACTACTGGCCTATAAAGACCACCAGCATTGTTATTTTAAAGCTTTAAATGGAGCCTGCTCTAGTTTCTACTCTTTGATTGAGAATGGCAAAGATAATCCCAGGACATTATTTAACACCATCCGTTGTCTCCTCCAACCTACAGACTCTGGCAACCACAAAAACATTTGCTGAATTCTTCAAAAATAAATTCAACAACATTAGAGTGAACATACTATCCTGTAACCCTAATCCCCCTCAGACTCCTTCCCAACCACCCATATCTGCTCCGTTTCTAAGTGACTTTGCCCTGGTAGCAAGCAAGCAAGTTCATTTATATAGCACAATTCATAAATAGAAGCAATTCAATGTGCTTTACAAAGAAAAAATAAATAAAAATACAATAGAATAAAAACAAATACTAGAATTAAAACATAAATAAAACAAGGGAGACTCTAACCACCTTAAATAACAAGGGGGACTCTTACCACACGAGGCGGATTCTAACCACCTTAATAATAAGACAAGGGGGACTCTAACCACTTTAATAATAAAAGAAGGGGGAGAGCATCATAGTAATAAAACATAGAAAAAGAAAATAGAAATAGAATAAAAACATAACTAACTAGTAGATTCCATGAAAGAACCTGAGTGATGTGCTCTTTTCTTTTGGTCCTGGTTAACATTCTAGCAGTAGCATTCTGAATGAGCTGAAGCAGTTTTACAGTCTTTTTGGGGAGTCCAGTTAAGAGGCCATTACAGTAGTCAACCCTACTAGAGATAAAAACATGGATGAGCTTCTCTTGGTCTTTTTGGGACACCAAGCCCTTGATTCTGGCGATATTGTTAAGATGATAGGTGTTTTGGTGACTGCTTTGATATGACTGGTGAACGTGAGATCTGAGTCTATCAGAACACGAAGATTACTACGCAGTTGGTCCCTGATTTTTAGGGCCAGAGAATCCAGCTCTTTACTAATACTAGTTCTCTTATTTTTGTTGCCAAACACAATAATCTCTGTTTTATCTTGGTTTAATTGTAGACAATTTTTGTTCATCCAGGCATCTATGTGCTGTAAACAGTGACACAGTGAGTATTGAGCTGTAGTCATATGGTTCGAGAGCCATATATATTTGAGTATCATCTGCATAGCTATGGTAGTTAATGTTGTTCTGTACAATTTGGCCCAGAGGTAGCATATAGAGATTGAACAGAAGCGGTCTGAGAACTGATCCCTGGGGAATTCCGTGTGTCATAGCCACCCTATCAGATTCATGATTGCCAATGGTGACAAAGTAACTCTGGCCATCTAAATAAGACCTGAACCAATTATGGACAGTCCTGGAGAGACCTACCCAATTTTCCAGCTTGTCCAGAAGTGTTCTGTGATCTACATTGTCAAATGCAGCACTGATATCTAATAGAACCAGAACTGTTATTTTATCTGATTCAGTATTCAGCCATATATCATTTAAAATTTTATCAGAGCCGTTTCTGTACTGTGGTGAGGTCAGAAGCCTGACTGAAAGCCCGCTTGAGTTCACAAAATTGCTGAATTTGATTGAAGACAACCTTATCAATGATCTTGGCTATAAAAGGGAAATTTGATTCATATAGTTTATAGTTCAATATAAATGCATCCAGTGATCTCTTTTTAAAAGAGGCTTAATGGCAGCTGTTTTTAGAGATGTTGGGAAAATGCCTGATTGCAGAGAGCAATTAACTATTTGTTGCAGATACATTGTTATTGAGTTAAATATAGTTTTTAAAAAGTCAGATGTCAGTGTGTCGAGACAACATGTGTAAGCTTTAAGATGTCAAACTGTTTCTTCTAGGGATTTTTGATCAATTGTATTATATTGCGACATAATAACAAAGTTATGTCTTGGCGGTCATAGTGACAGTACAGTGTCATTGTTTGACTGTGTAGTTCTGATGGTCTGTCTAATACTTTAGATTTTTTTACTAAAGAAACATGCAAATTCATTACATTTCACAGTGGACACAACTTCTGATGCTATCTGCTTTAGGGGTTGGTAAACTTGTCAACCATGGCAAAAAGAATGCATGTATTGTTGATATTCTTGTTGATCATTCCCGATAAATGTTGCTGTCTAGCCCTGCATAACTCATAGTTGAAGCTACAAAGGCTTTTTTATAGATGTCATAGTGGATTTGAAGTTTAGTTTTTTCCACTTACGTTATGCTTTCCAACATTCTCTTTTCAGGGTGTTTACCATCATGGTGTTTCTCCACGGTGCTTTCTGTTTGCTCAGAGTTTTCCTTGCCTTTAACGGTGCAACATGATCCATGACATTCAATATTTTGACATTAAAATTATCCAGGAGTACATCAACTGACTCTGCACTTATTGTCGGTGAGATAGCTATGGCCTCCATAAACTGTGGACACCTGCTACTGTTCTGGAAATCATATTAAAAATGAAATCTTCCAGCGGCCCTCTTGACCCTATTCCAACATCATTATTTAAAAAATGCTCAGCCACTCTCACTGATTTTGTTACTTGTTTGTTCTGCACACTGGGCAGGTACCATCACTTTTCAAGATGACAGCCATCTCCCCCTTGTTCAAGAAATCGTCCCTTGACCCAGACATTCTTTCAAACTACAGGCATATTTCCAAACTCCCATTCTTATCTGAAGTCCTAGATTGTGGCAACTCAACTTCTCACACCTCAGTGTTAACCAGTGTTTTTAGGTTTTCCAGTCTGGCTTCATGCCAATGTATAGTACTGAGACAGCATTGATGAAGGTTGTTAATGATCTTTTCATGGCTGAAGATACAGGATCCCCCTCCATTTTGATTCTTCAGGACCTCAGGGCTGCTTTTGATGCAGTAGATCACACCATTCTACTCCAACGCCTAAGAGAGCACACTGCATCTCTGGGACTGCCTTAAACTGGTTCACCTCTTACCTCTCTAACCGCAAGCAGTATGTTTCTCTCGGTGAGGCAAGATCAGAGGAGTTCACATTAACCTGTGGTGTCCCACAAGGGTGCTAGGACCTATTCTCTTCCTGCTATACATGTTCCCACTTGGCCAGATCTTCATACATCACAACGTTCAATTCCACTGCTACACTGATGACACACAGTGTGCCCCCCCCCCCCCACATAGGGCCACAGTGTCACTGGACGCCCCTGTCTCAGCCCCAAGGTTTTAAGCTGCTCTAAGGAATGCACTCTCTAAATTTTCCTTGTCTCCTGCTCCATTTAAAATTAAGAGGACATGAGGTCTTGGCGCACACCTCCCGAGTACCAGACTCGAAAGACTTGTTGCTGCCCCTGTCCAAAGTCCTCCTGGTTGTGTTGCAGATCAAGACATACCTGACGATTCCAGCTGGCAGTCTGATAAACCCCCCCCCCCCGGTTGTCCCTGTCCTTGTCCATCTGGTCATGCTTCTGACCTGGATTAGGTTTTATAGAATCTGGACTCAGCCCACATGCATTTATTAATTATTACAACTTGTACTGCCAGCACAGCCAAAATGTTCACCCAGCACAGCCAGAAGAGGACTGGTCACCCCTCCTCGTCTGGTTCCTCTCTAGGTTTCTTCCTAAATTTCGCCCCTCTTAGGGAGTTATTCCTAGCCACTGTGCTTCAACACTGTTGTTGCTTGCTCCTTGGGGTTTCAGGCTGAGTGTTTTGTAAAAGCACTTTGTGACAACTGCTGATGTAAAAAGGGATTTATAAATAAATTTGATTGATTGATTGACCAACTCCTACAATATCTGCCCTGCCATTGATGGCCACATCATTCCCCTCTCCTTAGTCATCACCATGACACTACTCTCTCTTTTAAGGCTCACATTAGACCTGTCTGTAAAACATCATTTTTTCACCTTAAGAACATTTCCCGCCGAAGATGTTCTCTCAACTTCTCTGATGCAGAAAAGCTTATCTATTCATTTGTCTCTCCATAATTGATTATGGGAATGCAGTACAAAGGGGGCCTGTCAGCAAATTCAATTAATAAAAATACAGTTTATCCAAAACAGAGACAATCAAAAAAATCTGCCCACATCACACCTCTCCTTGCTGACATTCTTTGGCTTCCTGTCCCTAAAAGAACTGAATTTGAAATGATCCTTTTAGTCTATAAAGCTATCAATGGCTTGGGACCTGTCTACTTATCTGACCTGCGCTCCCCCAAGAACCTCCATGCCCTCTACAGACTAGTAACGCCAATCTGCTCAATGAACCAAGAACCCAGCTCTGAAAAATGGGAGACTGTGCCTTTTCTTACATTGGACCTCACCTCTGGAACTCCCTTCCTGACAGCCTCAGGGCTGCACAGACAGTCATGGCTTTCAAAGCAGACCTTAAGACGTCTCTATAGGTTGGCCTACCCTTCCCTTTAATTTAATTATACTGTACATTATTATATAATAATATGTATTATCATTTTAGTTTACTGTATTATCATTATAGTTTAATGTATACGTTGTGTATATATACAGTATCTCACAAAAGTGAGTACACCCCTCACATTTTTGTAAATATTTAATTATATCTTTTCATGTGACAACACTGAAGAAATGACACTTTGCTACAATGTAAAGTAGTGAGTGTACAGCTTGTATAACAGTGTGAATTTGCTGTCCCCTCAAAATAACTCAACACACAGCCATTAATGTCTAAACCGCTGGCAACAAAAGTGAGTACACCCCTAAGTGAAAATGTCCAAATTGGGCCCAATTAGCCATTTTCTCTCCCTGGTGTCATGTGGCTCGTTAGTGTTACAAGGTCTCAGGTGTGAATGGGGAGCAGGTGTGTTAAATTTGGTGTTATTGCTCTCACACTCCCTCATACTGGTCACTGGAAGTTCAAAATGGCACCTCATGGCAAAGAACTCTCTGAGGATCTGAAAAAAAGAATTGTTGCTCTACATAAAGATGGCCTAGGCTATGAGAAGATTGCCAAGACCCTGACACTGAGCTGCAGCACGGTGGCCAAGACCATACAGCGGTTTAACAGGACAGGTTCTACTCAGAACAGGCCTCGCCATGGTCGACCAAAGAAGTTGAGTGCACGTGCTCAGCGTCATATCCAGAGGTTGTCTTTGGGAAATAGATGTATGAGTGCTGCCAGCATTGCTGCAGAGGTTGAAGGGGTGGGGGGTCAGCCTGTCAGTGCTCAGACCATATGCCGCACACTGCATCAAATTGGTCTGCATGGCTGTCGTCCCAGAAGGAAGCCTCTTCTAAAGATGATGCACAAGAAAGCCCACAAACAGTTTGCTGAAGACAAGCAGACTAAGGACATGGATTACTGGAACCATGTCCTGTGGTCTGATGAGACCAAGATAAACTTATTTGGTTCAGAGGGTGTCAAGCATGTGTGGCGGCAACCAGGTGAGGAGTACAAAGACAAGTGTGTCTTGCCTACAGTCAAGCATGGTGGTGGGAGTGTCATGGTCTGGGGCTGCATTAGTTGAGCTACCAGCACTGGGGAGCTACAGTTCATTGAGGGAACCATGAATGCCAACATGTACTGTGACACTGAAGCAGAGCATGATCCCCTCATGCTCTGCTTGAGGGGAAGGTGATGGACTGGCCAAGCATGTCTCCAGACCTAAACCCTATTGAGCATCTGTGGGGCATCCTCAAATGGAAGGTGGAGGAGTGCAAGGTCTCTAACATCCACCAGCTCCTTGATGTCGTCATGGATGAGTGGAAGAGGACTCCAGTGGCAACCTGTGAAGATCCGGTGAACTCCATGCCCAAGAGGGTTAAGGCAGTGCTGGAAAATAATGGTGGCCACACAAAATATTGACACTTTGGGCCCAATTTGGACATTTTCACTTAGGGGTGTACTCACTTTTGTTGCCAGCGGTTTAGACATTAATGGCTATGTGTTGAGTTATTTTGAGGGGACAGCAAATTTACACTGTTATACAAGCTGTACACTCACTACTTTACATTGTCGCAAAGTGCCATTTCTTCAGTGTTGTCACATGAAAAGATATAATCAAATATTTACAAAAATGTGAGGGGTGTACTCACTTTTGTGAGAGACTGTATATATATTTTATTTCATTTTTATCTGATCGTTCTTTTATTTATTTAATATTATTATTTTCTTTTTCATGCACTTTGAGATTATTCCTCTATAATGAAAAGCGCTTTACAAATGCAATAAATTATTATTAGTAGTATTATTAGACAGGGTGACAGTCTGCCTATGCCTGGAGTAGAGATATGCTACATGTTTATTAACAGAAATAAAGAGCAAATCTGAAGTCTGGTGTTAAGCGAGTGAGGTTGAAGCTCATTGAAATTGGCAGGCATGGGAACACAGATTAATTGCAAGACCTACCTCTTAATATCTACATTTGAGATCAGATAATTATTATTATCTCGTCTCATTAATTGAATCCAGAAACTGAAATAGCCGCTATGGGTTAGCCCAGATCATTGAATGGCAGCGGCTTTGGACGATACGAACTGAGTTTCTGAACAGTTTTTTATAAACAGCCCAATGCAGTTGTAGGCAACTGACTCCAGTGTTGCCTGTGGAAGTCTCACGCGCAGTCACAGGCTGTCAAAGTCTCCGGAGAAGAATAATGGGTGAATTGACTTGGGGAGCCTTTTTCCTGGGTTTCCTCAATTTTAAGACAGAAAAATATGTAATCGCTGAAAACCGAAAATTGGGAATCTCATTTAGAGTTTTTCAGATCTGCGTGCTGGCATACGTGATAGGGTGAGGTGCATGTCTTACTATTTTTATTGCATGATCGCATTGCAAAACAATTAGTACAACCGCGAGAAAAATGCATTTGAAAGTATCAATCATTTTTGATACAATGGCTCTAGATATAATTGTCATTTCATTTGTACTTGTCTTTCGTTAAGGTCGTTCAAGCAACCACAATGGAACATATGGGTATGGTGTCGGTGACTGACGTAATTGCCTCATTACTGTAATATATTTACATACCCAGGGACTATATTGAGGCACTATGAAAATGTTTACATAGTAAGATATATATTTTTCTAAAGTAAATATATAGATCCAGAATTCCAAAGGACTTTAGGGTATCTACCATTCACGAGGCTACTGTCATAAACTTTAAATTAGATAGCTGCGGATACTTATTTTCGCGGACCTCTAAAGAAAGAACTGTATCTCTTTCACTTAAATCCAGAAGCTTCTGCGCATGTGCGGACCACGTTCTGCCAAATATTCACACCATGCACCCTTACATATGTTGTAGCTCGATTAGAAGACTACCATATCTAACATTAATGTGCTCCTAAAATTTTCTTCCATATAATAATCGACTCAATACATTATAAAAAAAAATATGAAATTACTTATTAAAGTTGGGAAATGAAGCAAATAATGTTAGTTGAATTACTTTTAACCTTAAATAATCCACCCATGTCACAGAGGCAAATTTTTCTTCACATTTCCCTCAAGGAAACTGTCTGTGACAGAATCTTTTCTTTTCTCTTTAACATGTATTCTGTGAAAGTATACTTTACATTTTATTTTCTGAGAGTGCACTTTATATGAATAAAATATTTATGCGGGGCAGTATACCCATACTGTAATATTTTTTTCCATTAACTATCAATTCAATTTTCATATGTAAGTCTGCTGTAAATTGCCATAAAAAGTTAAAATATATGACAAATATTGCAGAAAGAAGTTGTAAGACCCGAAGAATAAGCACAAGCAATGAACCAATCAATTATGAGGACCACAATGGATAAAGTCTTCAGAGTTTATTATATTTATATAATCAATACTTTGTTATATGTATATCTGTTGTATTTTAAATTGTCAAATAAAATTAATTGAAAATCCATGTGTTAAAATTCTCAGGTGGGTTTTAGTCTATAAGAAAGGATACCAATCGAAGGAAGAGACGGTTCAGAGCTCTGTCATTACAAAGTTGAAAGGAGTGGTCATGACCAACAACACAGAATCTGGACCTCATCTGTGGGGAGCAGAGGATTATGTCATACCTCCATCGGTAAGATCCAGTTACGTTTAAAAAGTTTTATTGTTATGTTAAGTTGACCAGCCATTGTCATTTTCTGGGGACATTTGACATGTTTGGTGGCTTGTCCCGGAAAAGAAATGTAACTCTAAGATGAATTTCCAGCTGAAAGAGGTTTTAGTCTAAGCAGAATTGCCTAAACAAAAATTGTAGGGTATATCCTTGTACAAACACATCTGCATCTGCTGAATTTTTATAAACAAGTTTTATAACTGATGCATTGTAGCCACTGCATGAACAACCATGCCCAAAATGTGTTACATTGCATAATGCTATCATTCCAGAAACAACATCAGCTCTCAAACTTAGGTGACTCCACAATAACTAAATGTAAGATTTCACCCGATGCATCATGAAGTACCTCCCACAAGTTGGATTGGCTTGATGGGCACTCCTTATGTCCCATATGGTCAAGCTGCTCCCACAGCAGCTCAATAGGGTTGAGAGCCAGTGACTGTGCTCTCCACTCCATTATAGACAGAATACCAGCTGACTGCTTCTTCCCTAAATAGTTGTTGCATAGTTCATGGGTCATAGGTCACTGTCCTGTTGTAGGAGGAAATGGCATGGCGTTGCAAAATGGAGTGATAGCCTTCTTTCTTCAAGATCCTTTTTACCCTGTACAAATCTCCCAATTTACCACTACCAAAGCAACCCCAGACCATCACATTGCTTCCACCATACTTGACAGATGGCACCAAGCACTCCTCCAGCATCTTCGCCCAAGTCTCTTCAAGTTATTGGTGTCCTTCAGTAGTGTTTTTTTACATCAATTCCTTCATAAAGCCATGATTTACGCAGTCTCCTCTGAACAGTAGATGTTGAGATGTGTCTGTTACTTGAACTCTGGGCATTTATTGGGGCTGCAATCTGAGGTGCAGTTAATTGCCGATTTCTATTGAACTAATGCTCTGCCGCAGAGGTCATTCTGGAGCTTCCTTTCCTATGGCGGTCCTCATTAGAGCCAGTTTAATCATAGCGCTTGATGTTTTGTGACTGAACTTGAAGAAACTTTCAACGTTCTTGACATTTTCTGTATTGATTGACTTTCCGGTCTTAACGTAATGATGGACTGTCATTTCTCTTTGCTTATTTGAGCTGTTCGTGCCATAATATAGACTAATACAGTGGAGACCTAATGATGTTGTTCTGTACACCCACCCTACCGTGTCACCCTCTCTATACCCACTCTTACCCACACATTAAGTAGGAAAGAAATTCCGCAAATAAACTTTTAAAAGGCACACCAGTTAATTGAAATGCATTCCAGGTGACTACCTCATAAAGGTAGTTGACAGAATGCAAAGAATATGCAAAGCAGTCATAGTGTTTGTCTATCCTTAACAAATCCTAATGCATAGTTTGTTTTGTAAGTGTCGAGCAGTGGCTTCATTAGGCCTGGGCGTCTGGGGCTGTAGCCCTGGATCTTTTATGAATAGCCCCAGATCTCAAATTGACCAAAAATATTTATTATAAAAAATAGCCTCTGATCTATTCATCTACAATTCCGATCGTGCATTATGACAATGTAGACATGTAGGCTGCTAGCAGGTACATCGAAATTTTCCTTAAGTACATTTTGAACTTGATGAAATTTCAAGTTCAAAGCCCTGTACTTTCTGTCCCCGGGGGAACAAGGGGTCTAAGCCCCGAATGTATTGTGATCCTAGCAACGCCTCTGGTGGCGAGGATCAAACACCAGTCGCCTGCATGGCAGTCCACGTCTCTAACCACTACGCTATTTAACAAGGGGTAGTCAGTCACTCAGTCACTCACTCAGTAAGAGACTTTCGCTCTTCTTGGCCAGCTCCGTTTACGTGGTCCGGCAATAATATCTATGAACATTTTACAAAACACTTGCCTCTATTCATTTTATTCATTATTTTATTATTTTCTTTATTTGTTAGTTAAATATATATATATATAACAATAAAATAACTTTATTTCATAACACAGTACTTGTTCTGATTCCATATTCATTTTACAAGAGGTGTAAAATACAGAATTTTACTTGCTACAAGCAGATGTAAGCAACTGTCAGATTGTTAGTAACCACTTTACAGTGCACAAATAGATGATTAATTCAATACTAATTCAGTTGAAGCTTAAGTAATTCAATACTAATTCAGTTGAAGCTTAAGCTCAGTCAATGGGCAAATTAATTTTACATGAGTCAGCACCCAGGGCGAGCAGGGTTTGCTAATTTTCTAGTTTTCCATTGGTCCTCCACCTACCCAGGTGGAGGTAGGTGGAAGAAATCTCCACCTACCCAGGGCACCGAGCCATGCAAAACCAAACCTTCCAGAGATATAGCATTTAGATGATTGTATGTTTTGAATTATCATTTTATCATTTTGGTTAACAAACTCATTAACTTCCAAATTTTGTAAATCTCACATTTTTTTAAAGTAACAGGAAACACGCAACTTTATAGTACCACATCCATATAGACAGTATATCTGATCATGGAATGCGAGTATTGCACTCTTTGACATAAAGATGTGTGCTATTTTAAACATACATGTAATACTATTTTGGAATATGAAATGTTGACCAGTGTAGTTATGTATTTTGTTCTTACATTAGTTTTAGGAACATGTCTAATGATAAGTCTTTAATGTTTATCTTGTGCTGTCATAGAAATGGCAATGATTGTGGTCATTGGACATTTAGGCCTATTGTATAGACCATTGAGCAATAGAACAATACTAATTTGATGTACGTGTACAACATTAAAAGCTTTGGCAATTATGCATACTAGGCTTTGACTTTGTACAGTGAACAAACATTTAATTCGTCCAACGACTTACTTGATCGAGGAAAATACTGTGTAGTGTTCAGAAATGTTTTTGTTGTTGTTTTTCAGGGTGAACAAGTCTTTTTCATTGTTACAAATTACATTGAGACCCCAAATCAGAGGCTTGGGTTTTGTGCTGAGGTAAGTGAAAAGCAATATTGTACTGCCATAACCTAGAGAAAAATTTGTGTATTAACTTTATTTTCAAAGATCCCAAATTGTGAAACAGAGATCAGATGACTGAAGATAAGATATTTAATGCAATCAAACAAGGGAATTAAACTCCACAAAGTGAGTGCAAAGATTAAATAATTCTTGCAATGGCAAACATGTAAAAAATGTAGTATTCATTTTAGGCGGATTGTACAACTTATGATTCCTCAGGCTGAAAAGTTATTTCCCATTCGAATGATAGCTTGACCTTTGCCATTGTCTTTCAACACTTGATTATTTGATGTTAGTGTGATCTCTGGGTGATTATTTTCAGATTTTCTTTTAATAGCTAAATCATTCTATTTAATATTGATAAATAGGTCTTAGTTTGATGTCGCTGTTTAGTGGTAAAAATCATTTTCAACGCTAAAATAGCATAATAATAACATTCATTAGTATTGAAATGGTACTCCCATATGTTGCTCTCCTGTCAGTCACATTCAATACACTGCTTTGCATGTAGGTTTGCATTTTTAACTACTGCAATGTGGTTAATTTCCTCCAGAGCACTAAAGTACCAGATGGCCAATGCGTAAACAATGAGGATTGTGCAGAGGGAGATGCAGTAGTAGCCGGTCATGGTGAGTAAGGCTGGCTGGGAAAGTCTTTTGCTCATTGTCTCATTACAGTACCTGCACAGTGTTTTCTACAAAATAGGACCTACCATTAAGGTGAGAAGGACTGCCTTTAGTTCCTTCACACCTTATTTATGGAACAAACTGCATATCCAACTTAAGTTAGACACTCTGGTGTCCCTTGCCCATTTTAAAAATGTAATAGAGAATCATCAGACTGTAGTCTGTGAATTTTTCTGTTGCATTGTGTGTCTTTGTTTTGTATGTTTTTGAATGTTCTATTTAGAAATATTTTTGTTTGTGTGCCTAAACTGTATATGTAAACATGTTTACACAGGGCACAGCCATAAAAGAGATCCAGGTCTCAATCTGTTTTCCCTGTTAAAATAAAGTTGAAAAAACAAAACAAAAACTTAAAACTTTAAATAGGTAAATGGTGTGTCAGAATGGTGTGGGCTTACACTAATGGCCCAAAACATTATGACCACTCACAGGTGAAGCGAATAACGTTGATCATCTGCTTACAAGGGCACATGTCAAGGTCTGGGTAGATTAGATGCTAAACGAACAAACAGTTTTCACAGTCAACATGTTGGATGCAGGAGAAATAGGCAGGAGCAAAGACCTAAGTTTCTTTGACAAGGGCCAAATTTTTATGACCAGACGCCTGGGTCAGAGCATTTCTACAATGACAAGGCTTGTGAGGTGATCCCAGTCAGCAGTAGTGAGTACCTACTGACAGTGGTCTGAGGAGGGACAATCCACAAACCGGTGACAGGGTGTTGGGCACCCAAGGCTCATCGATACGTGAGGGCAACAAAGGCTATCTGGTCTGGTCTGAATCGACAGAAGGTCCACGAGACACAGAAAATGTTAATGATGGTTGTGGGATCAATGTGTCACAACACACGGTGCATCATATGGTGCGTATGGGACTGCGTAGCCGCAGTCTGGTCAGAGTGACCATGATGACGACTGTCCATCGTTGAAAGCACCTACAATGGGCATGCAAGTGTCGGAACGGGAGCTTGGAGCAGTAGAAGAAGGTTGCCTGGTCTGATGAGTCCCATTTTCTTTTACATCACGTGGACGGCCGTGTACATGTGCACCATTTACCTGGGGAAGTGATCACACCAGGATGCACTGTGGGAAGACGACAAGCTAGTGGAGGGAGTGTAATGCACTGGATAATTTTCTGCTGGGAAATCCTGGGTCCGGGCATTCATGTGGACGTCAATTTGACATGTGCCACCTACCTAAACATTGTTGCAGACTAGGTACACCCCTTCATGGCCATGGTATACCCTGATGGCAGTGGCCTCTTTCAGCAGAATAATGCACCCTGCCACAACGCACACATTGTTCAGGAATGGTTTGAGGAACATGATGAAGAGTTCAAGGTGTTTCCCTGACCTCCAAATTCCCCAGATCTCAATCCAATTGAGCATCTGTGGGATGTGCTGGACCAACAAGTTTGATCCATTGTGGCTCCACCTCACACCTTACAGGACTTGAAGGATCTGCTGCTAATGTCTTGGTGCCAGATACCACAGGACACCTTCAGATGTCTTGTAGAGTTCATGCCTCGACGAGGACCAACAGCATATTAGGCAGGTGGTCATGTTGTGTTTTGGCTCATCAGTGTAAATTGGTCATTAAAAATATGAACTGCTGATTGGTAAGGATCATCCTCCATAAGAATATGACATCATGGCATTAATGTGCGTTTGAGATTTCAGGTGAGCTTATTAAATGTTTTTTTCTCTCCAAATTATAGGCCTTCACAACAAAGGCACATTTTCAACAAAAGTCACATGCGCTGCCACAAGCAGGAGACGGAAGTAGTTTTCCTTTTGAAATAGTGACACATAAGAGTTTTTTTTAATAATAACTAAATTACAGGTACAGCTGTCGTGAATATCATAGTAACAGTCAACTCCATTACACTGAAAAGTTATTTCAAGTTCAACCAGTGAATGCCAGCAAAGGCTAGATTTACTATTTTACTTGTCTGTCTTAATGAGAATTAGTATTCTAACAGAACACCTTGCACATGGAAATGTACTGTATATATTTGTAAGCAGTATTCAGCCTGTTTATTATGAAATCACAAAAGCATGTTGTATCAGGCATTGTAAACAACCTTCTAAGCTAATAAAAAATAAGTCATGGTATTTAATTTAAGAGAATGATCAAGATTTAACAAAGTAAATCCAAGGGCTAATTTAAATGGGTGCCCACAACAAATTGTCAAAGACTTTTTCAGACAAATCCCAGTATAGAGGCCTCACCACTTTATAATGTCACATTAGCCACAACTACACTGCATACACAATTATTAGGCAAGTGATTATTTTGATTGTATCATTGTTTCTATGCACATTTTCCAAATCCAAACCATATAAACTTCAATGCTCATTGGATTTAATCATTTTCAGGTGATACGTATTTGTGTAATGAGGGAGGATATGGTAAAAGTGAATTACACCTTATATCAAGGTGTGCATAATTATTAGGGAGCTTCAGGACCTCAGGTAAAATGTGCCAAAAAAGAGATTTAACTGACACTGAAAAGTCACAAATGGTAAAATGCCTTTCACACGGATGCAACACTCTTGTAATAGCTAAACTATTGATCCGTGGCCAGCAGACAATCAAATGTTTTGTTGTGAATAGTCAACTGGGGCGCAAAAAATGCATGGAGATGAAAAGGTACAAATTAATTGCAAAAGACTTGAGAAGTATTAAACGTGAAGCTACCAGGAACCCATTATCCTCCAGCTCCACCATATTCCAGGACTGCAACCTACCTGGAGTGTCCAGAAGTACAAGGTGTCAAGTGCTCAGAGACATGGCCAAGGTCAAGGAGGCTGAAAGAAGACCACCACTGAATAAGATTCACAAGTTGAAGTGTATAGATTAGGCAAAAAAATACCTGAAGACAGATTTTTCAAAGGTTTTATGGACAGATGAAATGAGTGACTCTTGATGGACCAGATGGATGGGCCTGTGGCTGGATCACTAATGGACACAGGGCACCACTTCGAGTCAGGCGCCAGCAAGGTGGAGGAGGGGTACTGGTATGGGCTGCTATCATTAAGGATGAGGTAGTTGGATCTTTTTGGGTTGAAGATGGACTGAAACTCAACTCCCATACCATACCTACTGCCTGTTTCTGGAATATACCTTTTTCAAGCAGTGGTACAGGAAGAGGTCCTCAGCATTCAAGAAAGCCATGATCTTTATGCAGGACAATGACCTGTACCACTGTACCACTGTACCCGAATAATGACCTGGCCCCCTTCCTCACCTGACTTAAATCCTATTGAGAATTTGTGGGCCCTTCTCAAACGTGAGATTTACACTCAGGGAAGACAATGCACCTCTTTGAACAGCATTAGGGAGGCTGTGGTTGCTGCTTCAGCGAAAGTTGATCGTGAACAGATCACGAAACTGACAGACTCCATGGATGGAAGGCTCATGGCAGTTATTGCAAAAAGGGTGGCTTATATTGGTCACAATATTTTTGAAAAGACACTAATTTTCATTAATTGTCATTTTGTGTCACTTATTTGTTACGCTTACTTTAAAAATTGAAAATAAACAAGTGAGTTGGGAGAAATTATTTTTGTAATATATTTGCCTAATAATTCTGCTCAACAATTGTTGCCTAATAATTGTGCACACTTATATATTCCCCTGAGAAAGATCAAAACTAATTTTTCCTTTGTTAAACATTCAGGTTTGAGGTTCAATTATATTTTGGATTGAGATGAAGCATTGTGATTGTTCAACAATGAAATAAATCTTGCAAAATACAATGTGCCTAATAATTGTGCATGCAGTGTATGAGCATAGGACAAAGTAACAATAAATTCAGTATAAATTAACAGAATATTTTTTTTTGCTGAGCAGTTACTTATACATTTACATTATTTACAAATGAACACTGGCTTTGGTTGCATTTCTCAGAAATGCACATATACCTTGTTAGGTTCTGTTTGTTTGGTTTAGATTTTGCTTTTGTTTTTGAATGTGGCCTGTTTGGTTTTTGTCTTTTGCTTGTGAACGTAGCTTGTCTCTTTGTATTGTTGGTTACACCTGTGCCTTGTTTGCTCCCTCGTTGTGTCCCTATTTAAGTTCCTCCTGCGTTGCTTGTTGGTCATTGTGTGTTCACGTGTGTGGTTTGTGAGTCTTTCTTGATTAAGTTACTTTGGTTTCTTGAATCTTCTGCGCCTGTGTCCTACTACCCATGCCAAACCATAACACACCATGTGTAAGCTTATGACAATAAACAAAATTAAAAAGGGACAAACATCTTTATGGAAAATTCTTGGATTTGAGTTATTTTTGAATGACAAAATACACATTTTGGGAACTCATATGTAATACTTCCCCCTAATTTCCCCCACAGCATATGTCTTCCCAGGATTTTAACAGGGATCTTTTTTTTCGTACAGGAGTAAAGACTGGACTGTGTTTAAACTCTACAGGGACATGTGAGATACATGGCTGGTGTCCTGTTGAGACGGGCCGGAAACCCCTGTGAATATTCATTGTCTTTTGCTATAAAAATAATGAACTAGTCACTTTTGCATTAACACTCAGTAAAAATTCATTACATACAGTAATACAGTATGCAATTCAGTATGAATTAGTACTGCAGTTACTCTGGCTTAACAGTTTTTCCCTTTCCAGGGTGGCTTTATTAAGCAAGGCAGAAAACTTCACAATTTACATCAAGAATTTCATCAGGTTTCCAAAGTTTGAATTCTCTAAGTAAGTGGTTATGAGTGGGACTAAGTGGGGCTTGTTCATACAGCCTTCAGACTACAGCAGTAGCAGCTATCTGTCAGTAAAGATACAGTCAGTGTCAGTGACATAGTTCAGGAAGTATGTGTGAGCAGGGCCGTTGGGGGTATATGTCCTTTCTATTAATACACCCCCATAGCCATGTAGCCCAGGGCCGTGTGTGTGTGTGTGTGTGTGTGTGTTTAGTTAGATAGTAGAGCGGTCATCTGAGACGTCCTTGACTAGACCAGACCTCTGGACAAATGTCAAAACAGATCTGATTAGCTTACTGTGGTCTAAATGCTAGTAGGGTTGTTCTTGTCGATTATGTTTTGTAGTTCCTTCTTAGTGCGATATAAGATATTTAACAAATAATCTAATAATAGTGCTGTACTTTTCCTCATCTAAGGGTCAAATAGAAAATGTTGTCATTTTAAACTGATAAGGCTTCGCTATTCGGTTAACTTGACTTGGTCTAGGTCACTAGGTCAAGTATGATACTGTAGCTTAAAATGTTCCCTTTACCTTCCATTCAGGTCCAACATCCTGGACACCGGTAATGACTCCTATCTGAAGAGATGTTCATATGACAATGTCCTCCATCCCTACTGCCCCATTTTCCGTCTGGGAGACCTAGTTAGCAGGACTGGGCACAAGTTTCAAGACATGGCTGTAGTGGTACATATTAGCATTGTTTGCACTGTTTCTTCCAATATATACTGTATTTAATGTGATATCACCATAGAGGTTACGATAACTATTTACCTGGCAGAGATTGATCTGGCACACATGGTGTTAAACAGCCAGTAATCATATTACGTTTCAGTTGAAATTCCAGATGTGACCTTTCATGTTTATTCTATGAAAAATAGGGAAGCCGTGATATAGTTTTCTGTTCTTCTTGTCCACATGATAATGAGGCTTGCTTTCAGGCAGTTAACAATTTTTGTTGTAATTTCATTTAATTTGGCATTTCCTTTTTTTTCCTCTGCAGTTTCGTTGTGACAGACATTTAAATGAATATGATAATTGCATAATTACAACAACAGTATAAAACATACTGTAACAGCTGATAGAAATTAATTGACTTGTCACAGAGCCCTACATAAAGTATCCTCCCCTCACCTTCTCAGCAAGATCAGAATAGACAAGTAAACACTACCTCTAGCTGTTTGTATTGCAAGACATTGAGCATAGAACAGACAATGGGTTGACCAGAGGCGTTCTTACCTTACATGGCAAAGACGATTCGCAGATTAGCTACTATGTTATGGTTTGAGGTGCCAGTTGATACTTCAGGATGGTAAAGTTTTAAAATACAGTATATTTCTGTTCCTAGTTGTTATTGTTTCACCAAATGTTTATGTAAATGCAATTTTGATAGGGTTAAGGAAGTAAATCTTGATTTGCAGGGAAATAAGTAATCATCCACATTTAGATCAATGTCAAAGAAGTTTTCTTTTCCGACACCATGTCTCTCTCTCTTTCTCTTTCTTAGGGTGGGTCAGTGGGAATTTTGATAGAGTGGATTTGTGATTTGGATAAGGACTACTCACAGTGTAACCCAGCGTACAGCTTCACTCGTTTGGATATTAACTTAAACAGCTCTGTCACGTCTGGCTACAACTTCAGGTACATAGAGTGTAGACATTCTTTAAGCACATTGTACTTCAAGGAGATATAATAATAATTTTTTGTGCTCCAAGTAATGTATTTAACAAGCCTATTTAGACTACAACAATTGTTATGACAAAAATGTCATTTAAATAAGATTTACATAATATGGAAATACAATTTACATTTCATGCTAGCAGTGAGAATCTTTTGCTACACTGTAAGGTGCAAAACGCAGGTGCATCACTTTGGCCAGACACTTACCAGGAAGATGTATAAACGTACTGACAATGTTGTTTACCTGGTAACTAACACGGTGCTCTTTGTCAAAGTGCTGTTGCTAATGAAAATGTCAGATGGTTTTAGCTCCTTCTCAACAACAAAATTATTTTTCATCTGATTCTGTTTATGGGGCTGGAAGGATCTAAAGAAACCAACTTCTTACGTTACTGCTCATTCCACCAATACACATAGAACATAGAAGACATCATCTTTAGACCTCAGTAGCCGCAGAAACATCTGTAAGAAAAGTATCCCACGTAACCTTGGAAGGTGACCTGTGACAAATGACATTTTTACCAGTTTACACTATAATTCTTTTTGTCTTTGATGCAAATCTGGCAACAAGTCTTGTTCATCAAAAACAAACTATTGTAGTGTAAAATCATTCTTAATCTCAGATCCCTATAAAGCAAATCTTGACATTTCTAAACAGCTGATTTGTTTTTCAGATATGCCCGGTATTACAAAGATGAAACTGGCAACAGCTATCGGACTTTATATAAAGTCTATGGGATTCGCTTTGACATCATGGTGAATGGACGGGTATGGTGGTGATTCTTGCTAAACTTATCTATTTTAATGTGATCTAAGGTTTTCTGTAGTCAGGCACCTCAAGTTTTATTATTATATAGTGCTCTATTGCACATATTGGTCTCTCCAGCTACAAATGCAAAATCCAGGATACACTTTCACACTTCATCCTCCAGCCACTGTGGTGCCCTGGACATCAGGTACAGCCTATTAAGATACCATCCAAGGACTCCTGTATTTTGCAACACATAGTTAAAAAACATTTGATCAAAAAAGCATTGGATATTGCTTGTCACAAGGTGATGTCATTCTTCATTATTATTACTTCTCCTGTCCCCAACTTGGTGAGGGCGTAAATCTACAGTTCTGTCTCATTGCCACAATTCCCAACAGATTCAGAAGAGTTGAAGATCGTAGCATCTTCAACTCTCTTCCTCATAACATTAACATCAAGCCATTCTGCTTTTTTCCACGCTGCTCTTAATATTAACATAAAACATTGGGTCCATGGGAGTATAATTACCAGTAAGAGTTCTGGCTAATTGTTCTGCACAGAAGGAAGGAGCTGCAGGTCAAAGTAAAGTGCTTTACCAAAAGGTAAGATGCTCATTATCAAAAGATATTATAAAGTATAACATTTTGTGCTTTTGTAGATTTGCTAAGTATCTGTGGGCTTTCTATCCCAGCTCCTATTCACGTCTTTGCTTTTTATCACTCAAAATTGGGTACAAATTTTATATGGGACACGTTTACCTTGTCTCGTCATGTTTCAATGAATTCTTGTGGTAGGTCAGGCACCTGCAAGCTTAATCTAAATTTTGGTTTTGGTATTATTTTTTCTAATTGAAAGAGCAGTGTGATGAAAAGCAAAACAGCTTGGTGAGACGTGCTTTAGAGAATCTCAACAGTTGGATCTCCTGAACCTGCAATGCAGGCAAGGTCATAATTGTGAATTGGCTCTCAGGAAAATTGGAAGGGGAGATTTTTTTAATATAAAAAATGTTTTTTTATAGAATACTACATTGTAGATTATCTCTTAAGATAATCTAGTTAGTCCTATGCTAATATCAACTTCCTATAAGAAATTCCTCATCCTGTAAGAAATTCATCAAAGAACCAAAACCTTTCTCCATAAAGCAATTTCCTAAAATAGATACATTTGGCCAAAAGAAATTTGAGATTTAAATGTTTCTGGCGAAGTAAACAAAATGTAATTGGTTTGTGAGTAAAAGGATTTGCTCACTGATAGGCTAATGAGCAATTTCTAACAGGAAATTGACTGATTCTTCGACATAAGCTCACAATTGAGGCCCAAACGAGTGCAGCAAAAACAGTAGGGTAGTTTTTGGTTTTGTGACAATATGAACAGGTGTAGGATGTTAACTCGAGACAATCATCAAACACTTGATTAGTGAATTAGTGCCTATTCAGGGCTTCAACAAAGTTGTAATTTGTTTGGGGATGCCTGATGAGATGGCTGAATACCTCTGTATAACCATATGTCTCAAATCAAATGTTCTGTTGTTTATTGTTTTTTTAGGCTGGAAAATTCAATATCATTCCAACAGTAATAGCTATTGGGTCTGGGTTTGCTATTATGGGCATGGTAAGTCATTTAATACATACCTAATGTGTCTATTTTGTCCCAAGAAGTCTGCTGTTCACATTCAAAGATATGTGAAGTTGTTGTGGTCAGTGAGATGTCTCAAGCTTTAGTGGGAGTATTTGCTTTGTTTCTATCATGCCCATTACTGTGAATCTATTGTTTAAGATTATTCAATATCAAGACTTTTCTTCAAAATTATTGGTCCTCTTAGATGAGCAACAAATTCGTAAAACTGAATATGTAATTTTGTTTTCTCTCAGCTGTTTTATGATATTGCAACCAGGTTTTGCAACCAGGTTTTCAGCTAAAGTTGACCTTATTAAAGTTGACCTTATCAGGGAATCTTTGATGGGACTATTTGAAAGCAAAATGCCCCATCAAAGATCCACCCCCATATTTGACAGTAGGTATTGGGGTCCTTTTATAGTTGTTATTTTCTTTAATAAATGCATCTTTACTTTTTAATTGCCGATTCAACCGCTATGTGCATGCCCTCCAGGAAATGTAAACACATGGAAACTGGTAAATTACACGAGGAATTGCATTGGAACCTGTACTACTAAAATATATATTGAAGGTGCCTATGACATTTTTTTACTTGACTGTACTGTATTTCTTTACCTAAACCTGGGCTTTGTCTTTGTTTTAGGGAAAATTTGCATGTGATATGATATTCGTCTACATGTTGAGCACAAGTTCCTTCTACCGGGATAGGAAATTTGAGATTCTCAAGTAAGACATTATAATTTCACTAATTAAAATGTAAATTAACTATTGGATGGCTTGCTGCATTAGCTTCCAGTCAGTAAATCATGTAAATCAACAATTTACAGGAAAGAACGGATTAAAAGGCACAAAGAGAGTTTGAAGACAGTTGTCAACCGTGACACAAGAAAACACAGGAAACATGCAGCCGAAAAACAGAAGCTCACCACACTGTCCATGAAAAATGAGGAGAAACCAGAGTGCACTGATCAGGATCTGGAGAAACAGGACCTTAAAAGTGGGAAGCAAAAGGACGTTCACATTATTTCTCCGCGAACTGTCGGGCAACGGTATAATACTCACCCTCCACGACCACGACACTAACCAATTCAAAGTTGGGGACACATTTTTACTTACCCTTTATTAACACAGGTTGTCCAATTGAGGTCAGAAGACCTGTTTTTCAAGTGACCTGAAAAAAAGATGTGCTGCTATCATCAAGACGGCTAGACTGGGTCCTGTAGCAGTTGGAAAGTGAAACAAGGGGTGCATAAAATGGTAATCTGGATGTCCACCCCCTTTCTCCTTTACCAGCTGAAATTTCTGCTCTGGAGTCATGTACTGATTGGTGACTGATAGGCTAGTAAAGAAAACTGGCAATGCTGTCCTCGCCGTACACTATTGGTGGAATGGCAATGCAGATGCTCTATTTAGCAAGATCATCAAATGAAAAAGCACCACATTTCTGTCTTATGTATTTGTTCATCATGAGAGCATAATGCATCTTTTGAGGGGGTTCATAGGCCAAGCAACCATGACAGAGGGCGGAACTAGGATATCTTGGCTGGGATGTTTCTTCATACCTATACAAGATGCTTGTAGTATGAAATCTTTGATGAATTGTATTGGTAACGGATTTGTATGTCAAATGGACATTGTTAGAACAATCTAATTAATAAATTACACAAACAGGTTGAATGGACTTGTTATTTATTTGACAGGGTCCACAATACTTTAAAAAATCCTTGAGCATCAGTCAAATCACCCCAAGCCTTCAACCTGTCAATATGTTTATAACCTCTTCATCTAACATTATTAACACCCTTTTATTAGCTGCTTGATTAGAACATGTGGTACATTCTGCTATACTAAATTTCAAAAGAGCAGAGATTATCAATAACATACAGCAGCAGTCCTGTACATGAGAGAAAGCTGTGACTATGTAATTTGTGTATACATTTTCTGACAGAAATACCTCAACTTTTTACAGAGGTGTATACACAGTTCATCAGACACCTAGTTAGGCTATATCTATAAACAAACTAGCTCGTTCTCATCATTCGGGTCAACTATATTAGTAAACATGCACCATTCCGTAGAGGAAAGTCCAGAACAGTACATAGGTAAAAAGTCCTCCAACAAGACCTCCAGTGAAAAGCAGCCGCCTAGACTTGAAGCACTTGCTCCACCTGCGACCGGCCTTGAGGATGAGAAGAATGGAAAGCAGGAACGAGGCGAGGAAATAGAAGATGAATCCATACAGTCCTGTGAGACCAAGAATCCCCGCTGTCGCACCGGACAGAGCGGACACCGACGTTCGGCAATAGTCCAACACGGCTGCATTGCCCCTTACAGCAACTTCACTGATGAACTGTGGTCCTTCTCGTTTCGCTACGACTGAGGCCATGTCTGCACCTTGCTATTTTCCCAAAGATGACAGCTGCTGCTGAAAAGTTGTTGACATAAGAAATTCACAAGTTATATTGCTGCATATACGCCGCTAACTATATATATGAAATTAGCCATTGTATTTTGTTGCTTAATCAATCCTTTTGTCAGTAGCCAACGTGCTAAGATTGCTAACAAGCCGGCCAGCTAATCGACATCTACTAACTAGCCGGACCGAGGCTAGCAAATTTTAGCTAGCTAACGTTAGCTAGTGGTTGAACTTACCGAATGAAAAAAACCGTCTATTTCACAAACACATTAGATGGACATAGTTTGTGACACTTAGATTTCTGTATCAATGTGTTCACTAACAATTTCCGTACTGGAATGTAATTAGCTACAGAAATATTTCTAACCATAGACATAAAACAGTGTTCTAATAGCTATGCTTTTTTTACGCTAGCTAAGTAACTGGAGCAGATGCGACCGGATGCTACCATGGAGTACGTTAGAGGGCGCTTACAAATAGCCAGTCCGCAAATCAACCACTAATCACTGAAATAGTATGAGTCATAACACCATAAAATATTGCGCTACAACTGGAAAAGCGTCTCTTTCGGTTCTTACACCATTAATTTCAGCCATAGCAGTTAATATTATTTCAGTCTATAGCTCCATCTAGTTCTGAGTTGGAGTCTGGACAAAGGTATGGACATCGTCATGGAAGGCAACAACTATTTTAATGTAGTAAAATATATATCCGCTACTGGTATTCAACAAGGATGACGTTGAAAGTCCCACCAATTGACCGGGTTAAATAGAATCAAAACGATTTCTACCGACACATTGGCCAGTCAAGAGGATAAAAAAAAATTCATAGAGAAATTCTGACTGACAGCTCCAAAAATAATAAGTTGTTATTTATACAAAGCAATGTGAAGCTCAGTTCGTGGGCAGTCACCTACAGTTGTTTTGACACCTAGCATCATAACCAAACAGTCGTTAGTTTAGATGCAAGGTGATAGAGCAGTCAGTCTACAACAAAATGACAATTGCCTTCAATTGAGATTCTATGCTTTAGCAGTTCTTTTTGCCACATGAGGCCTCTAACCTACTCTATGGCATTTTCTTGCTAAATGCATTCTGGGGCTTAGTTTTATGTGAACTGTTTCCTTTTTATTACGTAAATTTAATCACGTTTAATTACACAATTCGGATCATTTTATTTATTTATATTTATACTTTTAATTTATTTTTTCATATCTTTAAAGTTTATATATTTATGTGACATGTGACCTACTGAACTTTGGTCTATTACGGGGTGAGACTCATCAATAATAAGTAGGCTACAGTATATAACAGGCCTAGTCAAGCAGTAAACATGGCGAAGTACGTACTTGGAATAGACATGGGAACTTCTTCAGTCAAAGTAGTGTTACTGGACATTAGCTCAAGAACGGTAACGGACAGCTGCTGTTTACCAACCAAGGCACATGTCATCAGCAACGAAATGCATGTATGTAACGGATGACAACACCTCACTCGGATCGCATTATATCAAGCTAGAAACCTAAAACAATAACAAAGCGTGACCACTCCTCTGTTATGTTTAAAAGCCACACTAAAATTCTTAAACAAACGTATAAATTTTTTTTCTTCTAACAGAGTACGACAGTTGAACTAAGCTCATTGAGATGTTTGACTGTATTTTCAATATGTCATGAATGTAAGTCAAGAAGTGGATGTAGCTAGCAACTAATTCAAGCAGGCTTTTTAATATCTGAAATTTCTGATGACATGATTGCAGGCAAATGAGCAGGTTACTGGACAAATCATAAAAACTATGAATGAGTGCATTGCCTCCCTGCCTACAGACAAGCTCCAGAACGTCAGCGGAATTGGAGTGTCTGGACAAATGCATGGGGTTGTGTTCTGGAAAGCCCAAACAGGTCATTTGTTTTTTATTGTGAACTACCCACTATAAGAACTATATGATTTTTTTTTAAGGTATGGGTCAGCCTCACTCATTGAGACAGTACATATGTGTAATATCCTGTATCTGTAGGTCTGATGCACCTTATTTAGACATGTCCTGGCACTTTCTACCTGTAGGCTGTGATTGGATAGGTGGAGACAGCTCTCAGTTCTTCACACCTAGGGACACCAGTCAGCTGATCACTTGGCAGGATGGGCGTTGCAGCAGGGATTTTCTTTCTACACTTCCAAAACCAGAATCACATCTCAGCATAGCCACAGGCTTTGGTTGTGCCACTATCTTTTGGTACATGAGACACAGGTACATTAGCCTGTAACACAAGATGACAGCTGATTATAAGGAATATTTCCACTACATATACAGTCAGTCAACCCCTGATATGTGCACACAGAATAATTGCATGCCTGTTCCATCAGGTTAACATTGATCATATGGGCATTTCTCAACAGTATTGATCAAATGGGCATTTCTTTATAGACTAATAGGTTCAGAAAGCTTGTCTTTCTGCTTTTCAATATATGAATGCAGGCCAGGGTTCCTGTCTGACTTCACAGTGGCTGGGACCATCCATGATTATGTTGTATCCATGCTGTGTGGCTTGGGAAGCTGTGCCATGACAGGCCAGAATGCAGCCAGCTGGGGCTACTTCAACACTGCCACCAACCAGTGGAACATGGACATGTGAGCAAAATGTCTTCTTCTGGTAGCAATGATATTATATGGCTTTTGATATATAAAAAAAAAACTTTATTACTAATATGCTACATACTCAACATAATAAAAATCTATGTTTTGCATTATATTATGATGTGTGTTAGCTTACATTGCATGTGTTTTGGCATGCTCTAGTCTGAAGGATGCTGGCTTTCCTGTACACCTGCTCCCTGAGTGTGTGCCATCTGGCTGTATAGCTGGACAGACATGCTGTGAGTGGCATGGCGTCCCCGCCAACACACCTGTGGGGGCAGCCCTGGGGGACCTCCAATGTTCTGTCTATTCCTCCATGACTGACAGGACGGATGCAGGTACAGCTTGGGGAAGAGGGGATGTCTAACCTTTGAATGCCAAGAGGATTGCTGAATGAGAATTGGATAGATGGAAGCCATAGCTCTCCAACCCTGTTCTTGGAGAGTTGTAATACGTTTTTTTTTGACCCAACACAAATTTAGCATGCCTGATTCTAATAATGTGTGTTGGTAAGCTAAATCAGGTTAGAATCAATTGGTTTTGGAGTGGAAAACATCAGAAGGATAGCACTCCATGAATAAAATTTCACAATTTCTGCCAGGGTATGCCAACTATTTAGCACAACTGTAAATCCACCTTAAGTTATTTAGTAGGGTAGATAGAAAACTGACTCATCTTTCAAATCTGTAGTAGCACCAATTTTTTTATTTATTATATATTTCATTCTTCGAAATAGCGGCACTCATCGTTTGATAACACATTAAACCAGATAGATTTATACAGTGAGAACAAAAAGTGATTCATTGGGGAGTTGTTGTTCATCTAAAGGTAAAACATAAAGATTTGTGTGGGGGGGGCTTGATTTAGAATTCACGACTTGATCATTGATTACTGAGGTAAATATTTATTTCCTTCTTTTCAGTTCTCAATATAAGCACTTCTGCTCAGTTGATCTATGCTATGCCACTTGACTTCACCCCGCCAAACTGCGCTGATCCCACTTCCACCATCTCCTACTTTCCCTACTTCGATGGCTCTTACTTGGCGGTTGCAGCATCGCTCAATGGAGGAAATGTGATGGCCAGTCTTGTAGGCATGCTGAGTGGCTGGATGTACGAGCTGGGTAAATTCTGTGTTTGTGTCACATGCAGTAGCAAGGCTCGACAACTATGTTGACGTCTGAGAATAATGCAAACTTGCAGTTAGAAATTAAAATCTGGATGAAAATTTGAATGTATAAGGGGTACAATCTTGGTTGTCACTCATCCACCAATTGGGGAAGTGGTGTCTTAGATCTGCCGATGTACAGATTACAATTCCAAAGAAAAACAATTAGGCTAAAGGATATGGAAGTGGGTGGGTACACAGAGCAACCAATGGCATTAGTCATGAACCATTTATAAATCAGTTTCCTGGGTGTCCACCTACAGTAAATCCATTATATCAGTTAATAAGATGACTTACTGATCTAATATGTTGGCCAAATCAGAGGTTGTTAGGGAAAGAAAAACACTGTAAATAAAACTCATTAAATTAATGTAGTAACTGCTTAAACAATTACAGAGGTCAGCACAACTTAAATCATAATAATGGTACAAACTCATATGTCAGTAATATTTCACTCCATGTTTTTGAGTATAGTTTACAAATATTAGTTTGAGTCTTTGTTTTCTGCTAAAATAAAACTATTACATTTTTAAATAAGTATTATATAATATAGATAGACCTATATTAAGTACATTCTTATTTAATATAGGTCTATCTATAATTTATTAAATAAGTTATTCTTACTTAATATTTTGGAACGAAACAATTACTGACACATAAGTTTGTATGTCAGTGAGGACCTACTGTGTTAGGATCTAAGAAGTCCACAAAGAGGAGGTGATCAGAATTACTCCATAGAAAAGCCATGTGGATATGCAAATTAAATTCTGTTAAACCACAGGTGTCAAACTTATTCTGTGGAGGCCCGTGTATCTGTGATTTTCCCCTCCTACCTTGTGCTTGATTGATTCATTGAGGTCACTAATTTGTTAAGCTCCCATCACCTGATTGTCTAGGTCTTAATTAGACACCAGTTGATATGAAAAACCAAAGAACAGCAGAGTCTACTCTCTCTGTGGAATGAGTTTGACACCCCTGGTCTAAACGTAGAACTAGATCTCACAGCTTCTTTTAGACCAGTGTTCTTTTATTACAAGGAATGTGGGCCGCTGGTGGCCCCTGGCGGCCCCTGGTGGCATGTAGTTCAGCCATGACATGTCTCCACCATTGCATTAAAGCTGCACTTCTGTCACATGATCACATGTGACAGACCATCTGCTATCTCTTTTCAGCTAAAAAGTACCACCTCATCATTGGTTTAGAAGACAAAATAAGAGAGCTACTTTTAGTTTATTAAAAGAGAGGGAGTGCACCCCCCTCCCAAAACAACCTGCTACACACTTAAATTTAATTTTGATTTTGATTGTGGTTGGTGGTAATCTGTCAGACAAGGTGAGGTCACCTTTTTTGAATATTGTTTTTGAAGGAGCTTGGAACTTTCAATGGGGTGATCATGTTACGGGAGTGCGCCTTTAATTATTGCATTATTTTGTCTTCTGGTGGCCTTCACATTGATTCGCTGTTGATCAGAGTGGCCCCTTTGGTAAATTAATGAAGAACACTGCCCAAATCATCTTATATATATCAATAATATGTAAGCCCCAAAATTTATGAACGTCTCAGACAGATTTTCGGTGTGTTAAGCCATCTAATTTGACCAACATATTATATTAGTAAGCCATGTTGTTAACTGATATAATGGATTTATTGTAGGGAAGTGGACACCCTGATGCCATTAATTGCCCTGTGTACCCAGCCAGCACCTTACCTGTTATCAGTAGATCAGTAGTGACAACCAAAGTTCATGTTGATGAGTGACAGAAAAAATCTGTGGTCCCCACAAGTGCACTTTTGAAAGAACATAAATGAAAAATCTACACCTATTCCAGCATTAGAGTACTCTGCCGAGAATGACTGAAAATTCTGTCTCTCAATATATTATTTTTTGACGCTATAATACAGTCAGTATTTTTATATATATATATATATATATTCTGTCACATGATCACCCATCTGCTATCTCTTTTCAGCTAAAAAGTACCACCTCATCATTGGTTTAGAAGACATATATTTTAAATTGTTTTACCTTTTATTAGTTTTCATTAGTGTTACTACTTACAGACGCCCTGGTAAATCAAAGAGAGAGCGCTAATGAGTCATTATTCCTGTTTTATATATATATGCTCATAGGGGTGGAAGTGAGCGACTCCAGTCTATATGAGAAGCTGATCAGATGTGCCCTGGGGGTGGACAGTAGTGACTTGAGGGTGAGTCCTACCATCCTGGGGGAGAGACATGACCCCATCAGCCTAGGCCAGGCGTCCAACATCCACCCCTCCAACCTCTCGCTAGGACACATTACCAGAGCGGTGTGCCGTGGCATTCTGGACAATATCACTTTTATGATGAACCCTCTTTTTCTGCTGGAGGGTGGAGTGCAAAGGATCAAGGGTAGTGGTAGTGCCTTAACTCAAAACGCAGTACTCAGACAGGAAGCGGAGAGGGCATTTCCTCTGCCTGTAGTGTATGGACAGGATGTGGACTCGGCTGTGGGCGTGGCCCTGGTATTTCATACCAGGCTGTGAGTTATGATTTACACAGAGCGACCTGTATATTGTTTACTTGAAGATTTGAATACTTGAGTCATCATTTTTTTGCTAAATATCTGATGGTAACTATTTAAAAGGAAAAATCTTCAGAAATTATTGTTGTGTACTATTTGAAATTCATTGTACAGTTTCCAATCATAATTCTTTGGTATGGACTAAGCTCTAAACTAAAATAGTGAAATATGGCAGATTGAGATTCTGGTCTTGACTTCAGTCGTTTGTTGACCACACTCTTTTTACTTTGCCTGAGACTTACATATTTATTACAGTAATAGTGGTTGGAAAGTATTTAAGAAATAGAGGTGTCCAAATATACATTATGTTCATGCTATATTGGACGGGAAAGTGAGGAAATATGGAGTAAAACCGTTTTTGTCATGGACTCAAACCTATGCTGCAGAAGAGCATGTGTAACAGAGGCAGCTACTTAGACCGCTAAACCACAGATGTTTTTGAAGCTGACCCATATGCATCACAGCCTACAACAAGACATTCACTCGAAAAAGTCACAAGTTTAAAGAAAGTTGTTTTTATTGGGGCTTGGGTGATCTGTTCACAGTCTCTGAATTTACCAGGATAATGGATACTGGATCTTAAGGTTGTTCAAAAGGATCTAAATCATTCCAGACCAATGGCTCTGCAGTTCGGAGCTCAAGGCAAAACAGTTGAGCAGTGGGCCCTTTGACATTTGCCAGTATTCACATTCCTATTTTGCCCTGATTGCATCTGTTGAGCATTTGGCAGATTGAAATGTGTCATACAAATTAAA
The DNA here is from genome assembly GCA_016801175.1 of Esox masquinongy. Lineage (NCBI taxonomy): Eukaryota > Metazoa > Chordata > Actinopteri > Esociformes > Esocidae > Esox > Esox masquinongy. The sequence continues at coordinate 31,945 of JACXGI010004066.1, forward strand.
TATATGTTTAGTTTACGTGGTGATTATTTTGAAGCACCCATCAAACACTCAAAAAAGTGTTTCTCGCTATCGGGCACAGGGATATTTTGGAAAAAGTAGAGCAATTGACATATGAAAACCATTTCTTTGGCAATAATTCTTCCCTGCAGCGATATCACGAGAGTTCTCCAAATTTATGTTAGCCTTGAGTTTGTCCATACGAGAAAGAGATTAGGTTCACTTTGTGTAGGGAAGAGGATCTTTTTCATTTCAATCCTCAAGACAATAAATAAGTCAATCCGTGCATCTGAGGAGATCTTAGAACTTTTTTTATACGCTTGGGTACTATTCACACAATGTGGTAATATTTCACCAACGTTACCAACGTACGTGGTAATATTTCACCGCTCATAGCAGAAGAAACACAACAGATCATCACAAAAGCCCTTTTTTTAAAACTAAATGCACATCTTACATTCACTGAGTATAACAAACATCTAGAAAGACAGATTGAAATACCTTATGTTCATACAAAGATAAGATTGATAAGATCTCCTCTATTGTTAAAATACCTTTTACTATCATTATGCTCATTGTTCCTAATTGATCATCACGCAACCATTTGGTGAATATATTGTATGTATTTTCATTGTTTCATTGCCTATTATGTTCTGATTAAAAAGTACAAAATCACAAAATCAACCTAAGGCCGTAGATTTGTATGTGACCTCTGTGGGATTCAAACCCACAATGTTGGTGTTGGTAGTATGAGCCACAAAAGACCACTACATTCCCTACAGTATGTAGTATACAATACTGTCAAATAGAGGACATGATTGCCATCCCTAACAATGTCTTTCAGCATGGAGCAGGATAGACAGTAAGGCAGAGGAATAACTCAAACAGCCCCTTGTTAGGGGTTAAAACTACAAACTGAAATGCTGTGAACCATCACAAGTACATCTTTGTTGATAAAGCATGCTTCTACCTCGTCAAAAATCAGCAGTTTCAGCCCAATATTGTTTGCCAATAACCAATTGCCAATGTTCCTGGACAATGTGGGAGAAACGTATTCATGTGTGTAGCCATATCTGAAGATGGGGTGGTAGGACATAAGCCACTTCTTGGGTCTTATAATGTTGTGGCTGCACACCTCATTGAGTTCTTTAATGAAATTGTGTGATAATGTTAGGTTCCACCATTCAGAGGTGATTCAGGAATGGTTTTGGGGCCATCCCAGATTCCTGACCCTAGACCTGCCCTATAATCGCCTTTTCATTATGGAGGTGGAAGGTCTATGACCGCCATCCCCATGAACTTGTCACCCTTCCACAGCTCATGGATAAGCCATGGCATGACATCACTGGTGACCAATGTCAGGTTTGGATTCGATATCTTGGCCAAATGCCGAAGACAGAATTGACGCAAACTGGTGAAGTGTGTGCTAAACATTTACATTTCTTTCTAATAGTATTTGTTACAATTCATTAGACAAAAAACATGTTGCAATAGAAGTTACTTTTTTTGCATCAGTGATTGTATAAGATGTCTAAATTGATCACACTTTTGATTATGGGGGGAGAAAAATTCTGTCAATTGGTGGGTAATGTACAGTTAGAGTTTTGCCTAATCTAACAGTGAAATAAACTGTAACAGATTAGCTTTAGCACATGTTTAACATTGTTTGGTTGCAATGATATTGTGCCTTCTAGGCAGAGTGGCAAAGAAAAAGCAATTTCTCAGACTGGCAAAAAAAAAACTATTAAGATGGGCAAAAGAACACAGACACTGGACAAAGGAAGACCGCTGCCTAGAAGGCCAAAATCCTGGATTCGTGATTGTTCAGCACCGCTGAAACAGTTTTCAGCTGTGCTAACATAATCACAAAAGGGTTTTCTAATGATCAATTAGCGTTTTAAAATTATTAACTTGTATTAGCAAACACAACGTGCCATTGGAATACAGGAGTGTCGGTTGCTGATAATGGGCCTCTGTACACCTATGTAGATGTTCCTTTGAAAAACAGTTGTTTCCTGCTAAAGTAGTCATGTACAACATCAACAATGTCTACACTGTGTTTCTGATCAACTTGTTGTTATTTTAATGGATACAAATTACAAATGCTTACAAATGCTTTTCTTTCGAAAGCAGGGACATTTCTAAGTGACCACAAACTTTTGAATGGGAGTGTAAATATATTTTTTCTGATTAGGAAATACATGCATTTTGATAATTTCACATGAAATGGGACTTTTTTTGGCAATTGCCTGTACTACCCAAGAGAAAGTTTTTTGTTGATAACACGGCGCCTTCACTGAGAAATTGCTGAACCTTTGAAGCGACATTGCAAGTAATTGAAGCAACATTGCAAGTAAAATATGACAGCGACATTGCAAGTAATTCTGTATTATTCATTCAATCTTTTTCTCAAATGCAGAACTAGCTACCTAGTGTTAGTTAGCAAGCTGGTTGATACAACAAGACACAAATAAGATTACTTTAATTGGTTACATTTGTTCCAAAATATTAACATTTATTTACTGTTATACACTTTGCATAAATATACTTTGTTATTGCCAGAAACATTACATTACCTGGTGTAGTGAGCAATGTTGGTGGTGCTGCATTGTTCTTTTTATTTCTCTTACTCAGATACATGCTGCCACACTGCTTGCAGCCACACTCAGTGGCCAGTTTATTAGGTACATGCGTCTAGTACTACATAAGAACAGACTCCCTCCAACCTTTTTAACAATTTTATGTGTTTGTGTTATTGTGGCAGAATGTAGTATAGATCCTAAAGCTTGTTGATCACTCTGCTTGTTCATTATATCAGTCTGCTCATAAGCAGAGGTTTTTCCGACCACAGTCTTAGTCACTGTAACAGACTCACCCACAACACAGCTCACAAGACGGTAGATTCAGAAAGCGAGCAGACACTCAGGAAGCTATGCAAGTTGTTTGAAAGGAAAGAAGAAACACTTACTGAACTGAACATTATATTTATATGAAGGGACACGGAAACTTCCTATGACAAGAGACATATTGAAAAAAATAAGTAAGTAATGAATGATCTAATATGAATATGTTATTCAGTATGATTAGAAATGCTCAATAAGATTTAATGGATAAACTCATGCCCATTTAATGTACATTTGAATATAACATTAACTACATACCACCCTGTTTCCAAAAAAGTTGGTATGCTGTGTAAAATGCAAATAAAAACTGAATTGAATTTAAAATGGTACAAAGACAACATATCAAATGTTGAGCCAGAGAAATGTTATGGTTTTTGGAAAAATATATGCCCATTTTGAATTTGATGCCAGCAACATGTTTCAAAAACGTTGGGACAGGGGCATGTTTACCACTGTGTTGCATCAGCTCTTCTTTTAACAACACTTAGTAAACATTTGGGAACTGAGGAGACCAATTGCTGTAGTTTTGAATGTGAAATGTTTTCCCAGTCTTGCTTGATGTAGGATTTCAGCTGCTCAACATTTTGGGGTCTCCTTTGTTGTATTTTTTGTTTCATAATGTGCCAAATGTTTTCAATGGGTGGCAGGTCTGGACTGCAAGTCTGGACTCCAGTTTAGGACCCAGACTCTTTTACTACAGAGCCATGCTGTTGTAATGCTTGCAGAATATGATTTGGCATTGTCTTGCTGAAATAATCACGGCCTTCCCTGAAAAAGACATTGTCTGTATGGCAGCGTATGTTGCTCCAAAACCTGTATATATTGTTCAGCATTAATGGTGCCTTCACAGATGTGCAAGTCACCCACACCATGTGCACTAATGCACCCCCCTACCATCACTGATGTTGGCTTTTGAACTGTCCACTGATAACAAGCTGGATGGTCCCTTTCCTTTTTTTCATTTCCATTTTTCACAGCGACCCAACTTTTTTGGAAACAGGGTTATACAATAAATCATTTTTTTTGTCGACATTCATAACAATTAGATCCTTTGTGCATTTCCTGGTCACTATCATATTCTACTACATATGTTGGATCAATACCACCAATGGTCAGTCATGGAAGCCTTTTAAAGCTCTTAGCTACTTCCTGGGCAATTGGCTCTATCTTTCTGCATCTAGTTGTCCTCTCTCCAAGCTCATCCTCCATTACGTTATCCAAAGCAATGCTTCTTACCGCTCAGCAGTTGTAAGATTTAGAAGGACATGCACATTCTCTGTCTATAGAGGTTTAATTTTTTTTGCAGTTTTAAGACTGCAAACATTTCTTTTTGCAGATTTAAGACTTTTATTTATTATGAGGATGATCGACAGAGACACAGGAGAAAATGTGATTCAGTAGACCGCTTTGTGAAATTATCCTTGTACTTCCAAGGAAGGAATTAAATTATCTTTGTGTAAGTACAATAATGGATTTTAGATCTCGTTTCTTGTCCTTATTTTAATTGTTGAGTCATCAGTAAGTGATGGCTTTGTATTTGCTTTGTTTACGCTGTGTGTGAATGTTTCTGTTCATTCATTGCTTTAAAGGGTTAGTTCAGATTTTGACAATTCAATTAATTACTTTCCTTCAGATGTCATGGGTACCATATCAATGTCTACATGCACTTTCAATGAATTTGTGTTCTAGCTTTATTGCAATTGTAACATACAAAAGAAGACTTGAAGTCTCCTGCAGACTTCCAGTCAATGAACTAGCTTGCAAAACAACATACATAATTACTCTAATTCTGGGGAGGGTGATTTCATTCTCTATGTCTTGAATGTGTTCTGATGCATGATTTGTTTTTTCTCTTTGCATATCCAACCTTTATCACACAAAGCATGTATTTATTTATTCTTATTGAGATCCATCTCTATTTCAAGAGGGACCTATTTATGCCACCAAAAAAAAACAAAAAAACAAGCGCAACACTTAAATGCTTTCAGCTAGTTTTGGTTACTGTGATAAGTGTACATTAACATGAGAACAACAATCTGTTCAGAAGAGGAACCGAGAAACACCATGTCTTAGTAAAAGTGATGTAGTGCTTGAAATGCTGCAATTGATACAGGGTGTGGTTTTTCTTGTATAGGTAGTGGGTTGAGTATCTTGTGACACATCAGAAAATAGCTTTTCTTGTCTAAGAGGAACCATTTTGAGCTCCAGTGACAAGGGTTCTATGGTTTAAGATCCATAAAGTAGATCAAATGACATCCAAGTGTACACATCCATACTGCATGCAGAGATTGTCATAGAGTGGTTAAAGAGGCTTTGTTCACATGCTGTACAAGTATTTTATGCGGTGTATGTGGCGCCATGCGAAAGCACATGAGGGCCACATGACATGACTGAGCATTTATTATTGTTTTTCTGAATTGAGCCCCTTATAACACACATACGTATTATTTAATTATTTTTCTTGATATGGTTTAATCAAATGTTATATAAATCAAAATCTTAATCAGAATGAGACAAATCTAGATTAGATGTATTGCGATACAAAATGGGATGTGGTCACCCTTTTTCTGCTCTTCCACATGTAATGTTCTGCTCATTTTGGGTTTCAGTTATTTTCAGCAGTTCCTCTTTTCTTGGCCATCCAGAGGGAAAAAAATAATAACACAAGAAATATTTTAAATCACAACAATAATTCATTATGATCCACATAGCCTTTAGAATATTAACACATTTATTTTTAATGTTCAGCTACAGTTGTTAGGAAATATCAGTAATTTGATTTAAAAAAAACAACATTTACAGTGAGTGATTATGGGCATGAGAAACTAACACATAAGTTCTGACTAACGCTGAACAACGGACTGTTGATAAGGAACTGTTCATGTGACTAGGAACTGTTCATGTGACTGTAGAATATGACTGAATAGACCCATGGACCATAGGGGAGGTTGGAACATACCAACAAGGGAATTATGTAGGATTAACCTTTGTTATTGGATGGTTGGCTATGATCACTGAGCACCACCTATGTGTATTGGTATAAAAGACTATGTAAACTTTGTAATTATTGAAGAATATGTAAGAACCGTGGAAGATCAACATCTTGTACTCATGCTAATAAAGAAAGTTCTCCACTGACCTCCGGTTTTATGTATCAAAAGTGGACAGAATAACACTAACACTTGTCCTAAGGAAGTGCTTGTAAATACCAAGCCTTGTTTGCCGTCTGTTGTGGACACATCACATGTCTAAAGAGGTGAAGCACTATCAATGTTTTAGGGATACAGAAACATTTGATAGGAACCCTTAGATGAATGGAAGAAATTATTTTTGGTACACTGAACTCCTTATATAATTAATTAACATAAAACTTTTATATTCTGCAGCATAAGTTACAGTAGGTCTGGGACTTTTGTCACTCACAAATATATGTGAACTTTTGACATTCACAAAAGTCCCAGAATGTATTTTTAATGCAACTCGTCTCTCCCAGATTTAAAATATACACTATCGTTCAAAAATGTGGGGTCACTAAGAAATGTCCTTCTTTTCTATGAAAACAATGAAATGAGTTTGAATAGGACATACACTGATCAGCCATAACATTATGACCACCTGCCTCATATTGTGTAGGTCCCCCTTTTGCCGTCAAAACAGCCCTGACCTGTCGAGGCATGGACTCCACTAGACCTCTGAAGGTGTGCTGTGGTATCTGGCACAAAGACGTTAGCAGCAGATCCTTTAGGTCCTGTAAGATGTGAGGTGAGGCCTCCATGGATCGGACCTGTTTGTCCAGCACATCCCACAGATGCTCAATTGGATTGAGATCTGGAGAATTTGGAGGCCAAGTCAACACCCTTTGAACATGTGTTGTTCAAACCATTCCTGAACCATTGTTGCTTTGTGGCAGGGCGCATTATCCTGCTGAAAGAGGCCAATGCCATCAGGGAATACCGTTGCCATGAAAGGGTGCACATGATCTGCAACAATGCTCAGGTAGATCGTACGTGTCAAAGTAACATGCACATGAATGGCAGGACCCAAGGTTTCCCAGCAGAACATTGCCCAAAGCGTCAGACTGCCTCTGCCAGCTTGCCTTCTTCCCATAGTGCATCCTGGTGTAATGTGTTCTCCAGGTGAATGATGAACACACACCTGGCCATCCACATGATGTAAGAAAACATGATTAATCAGACCAGGCCACCTTCCATTGCTTCGTGGTCCAGTTCTGATGCTCATGTGCCCATTGTATGCGCTTTTGGCAGTGGGCAGGGGTCAGCATGAGCACCCTGACTGGTCTGTGACTACGCAGCTCCATACGCAACAAACTGCGATGCACTGTGTTCTGGCACCTTTCTATCAGTACCAGCATTAACTTTTTCAGTAATTTGAGCTACAGTAGCTTGTCTGTTGGATCAGACCACACGGACCAGCCTTCGCTCCCCACATGCATCACTGAGCCTTGGCCACCCATGACCCTGTCGCCGGTTCACCGCTTTTCCTTCCTTGGACCACTTTTGATAGGTACTGACCACTGCAAACCGGGAACACCCCACAAGGGCTGCAGTTTTGGAGATGCTCTGACCCAGTCGTCTAGCCATCACAATTTGGCCCTTGTCAAAGTCGCCCAGATCCTTACGCTTGCCCATTTGTCCTGCTTCTAACACATCAAGTTTGAGGACAGAATGTTCACTTGCTGCCTAAAATATCCCACCCACTGAAAGATGCCATGATAACGAGATTATCAGTGTTATTCACTTTAGCTGTCAGAGGTCATAATGTTATGGCTGATTGGTGTATAGCAAAATTAATAGGAAATATAGTCATTGAAAAGGTTAGAAATAATGGTTTTTAATTGAAATAATAATTATGTTCTTCAAACTTTGCTTTCGTCAAAGAATCCTCCATTTGCACTAATTGCAACCTTGCAGACCATTGGCATTCTAGTTTATGGCACTTCTTACGTACCATACAGTCAAGCTGCTCCCACAACAGACAATAAGGTTGAGATCCGATTACTTTGCTGGCCACTCCATTATAGACAGAATACCAGCTGACTGCTTCTTCCCTAAATAATTCTTGCATAGTTTGGAGCTGTGCTTTGGCTCATTGTCCTGTTGTAACCAGGTTATTGTGAGTTTTTTATTTTTCCCCCTCAAAGATTTCAGTTTGTTTTTCAATTGCATTGTTCACGTTATAGGTCACATTAAAGGTGGAAAAAGTTCTGACATGATTTATCTTTGTCTCATTCTTTTACATCACAAGAACCTGGCATTTTAACAGGGATGTGTAGACTTTTTATATCCACTGTACATACGATGTCTTGGCGTTAGGTTCTGTTTCTTTGGAATTCCCTAGCTGAAATAAATTTATTTGCAGTTGGTTTTGATTGTGATTTTTGATTTTGGGCATACATTTTTCAGTTTCAATCTTTGATACGTTGTCTTTGTACTATTTTCTATTGAATATAGGGTTCAAATGATTTGCACATCATTACATTATGTTTTTTTCTTTAAATTTTACACAGCGTCCCAACTTTTTTTGGAAACAGGGTTGTACATGAATGTGATGCATTATCAATCTTTTCCTCCTGCAGACCACCTGTTGGAAGAGTCATTATGAGCACGTCTAAGGGTACAGAGTTCCCTACCTTTTCTCTGCAGACAGATGACAGGACAGATGATGAGAGGGCAAAGAGCAGACAGGTGAAGAAGCCTGATCGACTGGCGACAGCCCTGGGCATGGGGTACTCAGCGAAGGCCAAATCCCCCATGGACACCGACTACCAAGAGGAGTTTGAAGAGGCGGCACCCACGATCAAATTTAATCTCAGCTTTGACAAGTGAGAAATTATATTCACTGAACATAACATACTATAAGGGGGAATATTGGTGTTTCTGGCCTATTTATAGGGCTAGGTGGCTAAGTGTTAGTACTGTTTGAGAGGTCACTGCTGTCTTTCCTCAGGGGATGGCTTTTATTTATCAGGCGTGAGTTTCAAATATAGTTGAATAAGGTCTTTGTTTTGAAGCCCTTTTGGTTAAATCATGTGTTTTTTTGTTTACCAACTGAAGGGCAAGTGCTTCCCCAATTCATGTTACAATTGTCATTTTAGGAAAATACGAGGTTTGTCAGAAAACAAAGAGGAGAGGGATAGCAAGAGGTTTGACATCAAGAGGTTGTTTGAGGCTGTGTCCGCTGGTGATGTCATGAAGCTGGATGGGCTGCATCAGTACCTGCATCAGTCAATGAAGAAGCTCACCAACACTGAGTGTTAGGGCAACTATGTATTATATAATATTGTATAGTTTGTGCATTTTAATTAAACATTTTACATTATAGTGCTGAAGTTGCTGTATAACTATCTAGGATCACTGTAATGAGGAATCTAATTACTGATTGTTTCAATTAGTTACTATGTACATACGGACGTAACCAATAGTGTAATCCTGACCTTAGAGTAAACCTAGTCTTTTACCCTAATCCTGTCCTGATAACAGCGTAAGAACAATGTTACACTGAAATTACACAACAGCAAAGGCACTGTAATTTTGAAAAGATTTTTTGTTTGTTTTTTCAAGGTTTTATGCTGTAAAACTTTACCTCTTCTTCTATTAGATCAATCACATGGTAAAAATGTCCTGCTGAAGGCTCTACTGAATTTGAGAAATGGCAGAAATAACACAATTGAATATCTCCTTGACATCTCAGAGAAGATGGGTGACATCAAAGAATTTGTAAATGCTGCCTACACAGACAGCTATTACAAAGGTGAACATTTATGTATCCAGAACTATCATTCAGTAATGTTGTTAATCTAATCCATATCATTCCTCTAAATGTCTTTGAACTCAGAAGTGTTAAGTACAAAGCTCTCAAACAATGTACTTCAATCAATACCATTATGTAAGTGTATAAAAAAAGTTGAAAAGGAAAGTTTTGAGTGAGGAACAGAAGCGTTCAATTTGCAGTGGTCTCTTAATTTTAACCCTTCTGTTCCTCACTCAAAACTTTCCTTTTCGACTTTTTTGGAAAGGAAAGAAAAAGGTACAGTGGTCTCTTCATTTTTTCTGGAGCTGTATATGGCCAAGCATGTTCTGATATTCTGTTATTTTCTGTTTTCTGATCATTTAGGTCAAACAGCACTTCATATTGCAATTGAGAGAAGGAGCATCTATTTTGTTAAGCTATTAATCCAGAAAGGAGCAAATGTCCATGCCAAAGCATGTGGAAAATTCTTCCAGCTCCATAATGGACCCAGCTTTTACTTTGGTGAGTGTGTCCATAGTGTTGAGGCTTGAACAATGCCTTCTGCAGGTAGTTTTGGCAACCAACCTAATGACTTGTCAGATACAGTGGATATAAAAAGT
>JACXGI010004066.1:42314-56854 GCA_016801175.1 Esox masquinongy
ATGCCAGGTTCTTGTGATGTAAAAGAATGAGACAAAGATAAATCATGTCAGAACTTTTTCCACCTTTAATGTGACCTATAACGTGAACAATTCAATTGAAAAACAAACTGAAATCTTTGAGGGGGAAAAATAAAAAACTCACAATAACCTGGTTGCATAAGTGTGCACACCCTTAAACTAATACTTTGTTGAAGCACCTATTGATTTTATTACAGCACTCAGTCTTTTTGGGTAGGAGTCTATTAGCATGGCACTTCTTGACGTGGCAATATTTGCCCACTCTTCTTTGCAAAAGCGCTCCAAATCTGTCAGATTGCGAGGACATCTCCTGTGCACCTCCCTCTTCAGATCACCCCACAGATGTTCAATTGGATTCAGGTCTGGGCTCTGGCTGGGCCATTCCAAAACGTTAATCTTCTTCTGGTGAAGCCATGCTTTTGTGGATTTGGATGTGTGCTTTGGGTCGTTGTCGTGCTGAAAGGTAAACTTCCTCTTCGTCTTCAGCTTTCTAACGGACGCCTGAAGGTTTTGTGCCAAAATTGCCTGGTATTTGGAACTGTTCATAATTCCCTCCACCCTGACTAAGGCCCTGGTTCCAGCTGAAGAAAACAGCCCCAAAGCATGATGCTGCCACCACCATGCTTCACTGCGGGTATGGTGTTCTTTGGGTGATGTGCAGTGTTGTTTTTGTGCCAAACAGACCTTTTGGAATTATGGCCAAAACGTTCAACCTTGGCTTCATCAGACCATAACACATTTTCCCACATGCTTTTGGGAGACTTGATGTTTGTTTTTGCAAACTTCAGCCGGGCTTGGATGTTTTTCTTTGTAAGAAAAGGCTTCCGTCTTGCCACCCTACCCCATAACCCATTCATATGAAGAATATAGGAGATTGTTGTCACATGTAGCACACAGCCAGTACTTGCCAGAAATTCCTGCAGTTCCTTTAATGTTGCTGTAGGCCTCTTGGAAGCCTCCCTGACCAGTTTTCTTCTCGTCTTTTCGTCAATTTTGGAGGGACATCCAGTTCTTGGTAATGTCTCTGTTGTGCCATATTTTCTCCACTTGATGATGACTGTCTTCACTGTGTTCCATGGTATATCTAATGCTTTGGAAATTCTTTTGTACCCTTCTCCTGACTGATATCTTTCAACAGTGAGATCCCTCTGATGCTTTGGAAGCTCTCTGTGGACCATGACTTCTGCTCTGAGATACAACTAAGAAAATGTCAGGAAAATCCTACTAGAACAGCTGTACTTTATTTGTGATTAATCAGAGTCACTTTAAATGATGGCAGATGTGTAATGACTTCTATTTAACATGAGTTTGAATGTGATTGGTTTATTCTGAACACAGCCATATCCCCAGTTATAAGAGGGTGTGCACACTTATGCAACCAGGTTATTGTAAGGTTTTTATTCTTCATTTTCCCCCTCGAAGATTTCAGTTTGTTTTTCAAATGAATTGTTCACGTTATAGGTCACATTAAAAGTGGAAAAAGTTCTGACATGATTTATCTCTGTCTCATTCTTTTACATCACAAGAACCTGGCATTTTAACAGGGGTGTGTAGACTTTTTATATCCACTGTATCTAGGAATGTTTTTTATAGAATATTTCCTTTATGATTAAAATAATGTATGAAAGTATTTAATTCAACTTGACTTAAACTGTCCTTACATATTCAGAAAAATTAAATATTTCCACCACAATTGGTTGGTTAGGTTGGGCAATAGAAAATACAATAAACTGAGGGAAAATGTCTTGACAGGTGAGCTGCCTCTGTCCCTGGCTGCATGCACCAACCAGCCTGATATGGTGGACTTCCTGCTGGAGAACCCCTACCAGCGGGTAGACGTGAGCAGCAAGGACTCCTTAGGTAACACAGTGCTGCATGCCCTGGTGGTGGTGGCTGATGACACACCAGAGAGCACTGAGTTCATTACGTCCATGTACAATCACATTCTCACCACGGCTGCCCATCTGCATCCCACATGGAGGCTGGAGGATATGGAGAACAATCAGGGCCTGACACCTATAAAACTGGCTGCTAAGACTGGCAAAATTGGGGTATGGAAAGAATTTAATATAGAATAATATTTCAGCAGCGGTCGGCCCATAATGTAGAACAAATTTAGTCATTTCATCTTCCTTTTAATAATTTTTTCGCTTTAGATGGCTGAAGAGAATCCACTATCTTTCATGTATTTATCATGTATATGGATATATGCTTCCATTACATGGTACCCAAATTCTGTTTTTATTTTCCTAGCTGTTTAAGCACATGATGTGTAATGAGTTCCATGAGAGGAACACCAGACACCTGTCACGTAAGTTCACTGAGTGGGTGTACGGACCCGTCCACTCTTCCCTTTATGACCTGGCTTCACTGGACTCCTATGAGAAAAACTCTGTCCTGGAGATCATCGTCTACAGCAGTGGCATGTCTGTGAGTCACATAAATGTTATAAGGATCAAATTGTAAGCCTGTTTAAACCTGGTGCTGACATTTGTCTTTGTTCCTGATCTTGTTTACATTGTGAATATGCCCACAATTTCAGACATGCGTCTTCACAATGGCATTAAAATGTGTTTGTCTGTCCACATTGTAACTAGATTCCCTGACCCCTCCTTGTGCAAATCATTTTGAGAGATATTCTTCAAAACCAATACGTATAGTAACCCTTATTATTGGAACCCTTGATGAAGATGATCTGTTCCATGAGTGCTACACAGTGTTTGACCTGTAGCTTTGCTCCAACTTCTCTGTGGGTGTGTGTACATGTGCCTTAGAGGTGTTCATGTACTGTAAGGGGGTTCATGTACTGTAAGACAAATATTCTCAGAGATTGAAAGATCTACTCACATCAAAATGTGATTATTTGAGTAAAAACTGTATTTCAGAATCGTCATGAGATGCTCCAGACTGAGCCTTTGAACAGGCTACTGGAGGAGAAGTGGGACAGATTTGCTGCACGAATGTTTTTAGTCAACTTCCTGGTGTATCTGTTCTACCTCTGTGTTTTCACTTGCGTCGCCTATAACAGAAAGAAGGGAATGGTAAGATCTCTGCAACATTATGATTCTACAATTACTTTATTCTGGCCTGAATTCAAACTGAACGTAACAATTCAGTTTAGATTCAGGTTAATATCACTCAGCCTAAGAAGAGATCAGCGAAATATTGACAAATTGCTCCATAAAGATTCTTGTGTCCACTTTTGTTAATTTTGTTTCTCACTATCTGTGACATCTAGCCACCTTTTCCTGTGGAGCATACCAGAGAGGAATACCTTCGGCTCGCCGGGCAACTGTTTATAGTAGCTGGAGCTATCTATTTCTTCATAGGAGGGGTATGTGTGAATGTGTGATGTTCTGTAATTATATAAGGATTAAGGCAGGAATTCATTCCAATCCTCATTGTAGCATTTTCCTAAAATGCATTTTCCTAAAATGCTATCTCATTGTGTTACCTTTAAACCCGGTGCTGCCTGCATGGCAACCCAAAAATGTTTTTTCCAGTGAAATGCCCATGGGCTTTCACAGCTTGTTGCCCTGAATAAACTTTGCAATTACACCTTTCAAGGCACACGAGGGCTCAAGCCCGACTAGAAGACCCACTTTCCAGGTGATATAATCACGACTAGGCCCTCAAACCTCTGATGCCAGACATATAGAAACTGACAGTACACTCCCAACAGGCAAAAATCAAGGGATTAAGGGTGTGTACAGAAAAGAATAAAGCAGCATAAGTGGCTTCCAGTTGAAGCTCGTATTCAGTGCAAAGCTATGGTTGTGGCTGACAGAGCAACAAGAGGAGCTTCTCCTCTCTTACATTCAGACAACACTCAAACCCTATATCTCTACCCGGGTTCTTTGTACAGCCACCTCTGAGTTTTTGGCCGATATGATATAAATATCAAATGTAAATCATTTTGTTTTTTCAATTCTTGTTTCATTTCGCAATGGGATTGAATCTCTGCCAATATGTTTGAGATATCATTCAACAAAAAGGTATTCAGGAGCTATGTTTGTGAAATGTGTAATTTTGCCATCCCAAGATATTAGACTTGAAGAGAAAACGTCCCAACTTAGACACTTTGCTGATTGACGGATACAGTGAAATCCTTTTGTAAGTAAAACTATCCCACACTTACAGACTTAATATAATGAAAAAGACAGTTTACTTTATTAATGTTGGTTGAATTTAATATGTTACTTTTATTCTTTGTCTAAACAAATGATATAATGTGTGTTAACATATGTTTAGATATATGCATGCATATGAATATACATTGCTCAAAAAAATTAAGGGAACACGTAATCATCACAGTATAACACCAAGTTATTTAAACTTCAGGGATATCAGTCTGTCCAGTTAGGAAGCATAAGCGATTGTGAATCAATGCCACATGTTTTAGTACAAATGAAAGTGACAACTGGTGCACTGGAGAGGCAAGACAACCCCAAAAAGGGAATGGTTTTGCAGGTGGTGGCCACAGATGATTGCTCTCTCCTTATCCTTCCTTACTGATTCTTCTCTAGTTTTGCATTTTGCTAGTGTCCTTGTCACTGTTGGTAGCATGAGGCGATTCCTGCCGTTCATTCAGGTTGCGCAGATAGTCCAGCTCCTCCAGGATGGCACACCCGTAGAAGGACATCAACCCAGCAGCAGGACCGGTATCTGCTTTGTACGAGGAAGAACAGGAGGAGCACTGCCAGAGCCCTCCAAAATGACCTCCAGCGAGCTACTGGTGTGCATTTTTCTGACCAAACTGTCAGAAACAGACTCTGTGAGGGTGGCATGAGGGCCTGACGTCCTCTAGTGGAACCTTTGCTCACAGCCCAGCACCATGCAGCTTGTTTGGCAATCACCAGAGAACACCAGAATGGGCAGGTCTGCCATTGCCACCCCATTCTCTTCACAGATGAGAGCAGGTTCACACTGAGCACATGTGACAGACGTGAAAGAGTCTAAAGACGCCGTGGTGAACGTTATGCTGCCTGCAACATCATCCAGCATGACCGGTTTGGCGGTGGGTCAGTGATGGTCTGGGGAGGCATATACTTGGAGGGTCGCACAGACCTCCACGTGCTAGTTAGTGGTATCCTGACTGCTGTTAGGTACCGGGATGAAATCCTTAGACCTTATGCTGGTGCAGTGGGCCCTGGGTTCCTCCTTTTGCAGGGCAATTCTAGGCCTCATGTGGCCAGAGTGTGTAGCTAGTTCCTGGATGACGAAGCCCTCAAGTTCCTCCGACCAGAATCCAATTGAGAACCTCTAGGACGTTATGTAATGGTGCATCCTACGCTGCCAAGTAGTGCTACAGACTGTCCAGGAGCTCACTGATGCCCTGATCCAGGTCTGGGAGGAGATCCCCCAGGACACCAACCCAGACGTTGTCGGGAGTGCATACAGGCACATGGGGGCCATACACACTACTGAGTCACATTATGATTTGCGTGATGTAATTCATGGAACAGCCTGTGATTTCAATTGTTTACTTTGATTTTCGGTGTGAGTTTGAATCCATCCCTCAGTCGGTTGGGGATTTTGGTTTCCATTGACCGTTGTGACATAATTTTGTTCTCAATTAATTTCTCAATGTACAGTAAAGATTTTGATCTTTAAAATATTTTGTTCATCGAGACCCGATGTGTGATTTAAATGTTCCTTTTTTGTGAGCATTGTATATACACTGTAAAAATGTAATTGTCATTTATCACATTGACCTAACACTCAAAATATGATAGAACTAACCTTTAATTGAGGTAAAATACCTCAAAGTAAAAACAAGACTTCTGGAAAGATGTCCAAATAATATATGTTGGCAAATCGGTACTTGCAAGGCTGAGGATGTGTGTGTAGCAAGGGCCAGTTAACCAGCATGTAAAGGTCAGTATATGTGTAGAAGAATGTGGTAGTGACAAAGCGAATGGCAGTATTATAAATTATAAAGTTATAAAGAGGAACATTTACCGCATTTATTGATAGGCAGAGTACACTATGCATCTTTCATGATTCTCAAACCATGAATGGCTGTATTCATTTTACAATATTTTAAGAGAATTGTGGTAATGAGTAGCCTACACAACTTTTTTGAACAATTAGGGTTGGAATATGCAGATAGAGAAAGAACACATCATGCACATACCAAGCATACTACCAAGAACAAAATCAGAGGTAGGTCTACAAATGTTAGGAAATCTGCTGACATAACTCTTGGAATGTCACATGCCAACAAAATATTGGTACAATCATATCATATGATTTGGTAGCATTTATTAGATAATTACTGCCAACACTTGATTAATATAAATGCATAATTTGCTCTATATATTAATTATTAACTATGTTGTTATAACAACATTAACTTAGTGCTGCTGCACCTTTTTTTCTGCTGTTCAGGGCTTGTAGAGGTTTCCTCTCAGTTACTTAAACTCTCTTTGGTAGTGAGTTGATGAGTTCAAGTTGAGTTCAAGTTGCCTTTGTGTGTAGTTTTTTGCAGGCAGTTTTCTTCCTGGCTTCCTCGGTGCTGTACTTCTGTGGTTGGGAAGAATACCTGGCATTCTTGGTGCTGTGTCTGGCTCTCAGCTGGGTCAACCTGCTATATTTCTCCAGGGGACACAGACACATGGGCATCTACAGTGTCATGATACAGAAGGTATACTGAATACCAGGGCTTGTTTTCACAAAGAATTTCTGAGTAGCAGGGCTGACATAGGATCAGTGTTTCCGCTGCTATGATTTCCAAAATCACTTCCGCCATGGCAACAAAAAATGTTGTGAGCAAAAATACTGTAATTAACAATTTGTTATACGCATTAATCACCTTCTCTCTGTAATACAATGGGTCTCAAAACCCCATTGGACTTTTCCATATTTTATTGTGTTTTACAACATGAAATCAAAATGGGTTTAATTAGGATTTTGGACTTATTTGGATTAGTCTCTACCAGCTTTGCACATTAAGTCATTTTTCGCCATTCTTCTTTGATCGATGAAGTTGGATGAAAGATCAATATGTCGGACAGGCTGTTTGAAAGATATTTTACAAAATTAGAATTTACCCCACCTCACCACCGAAAAAGACATTTTCGGAAGGACCGCTGCTAATAGAAGGACCGCTGATAATAATAAAATAACTTGATCAAGGGGAACTGATCCTAGATCAGCACCCTACACTCCAAAATACAGGTCCTGGTCAAACTCCTACAGAGAGTGTATACAGTATGAGTAATTACCACTGGGTATCTACCAGTAATGGGTGAGTTGCACAACATTAGTGTCCTGACTGAGCTATAATTATATACCATTGTTTTTTTGATGCTCTGTTTTTTCTTTTTGTAGATGGTCCTAAGCGATATATTGCGCTTTCTCTTTGTCTACGTTGTCTTCCTCTTTGGGTTTTCAGCAGGTATTTAATCTATGTTCAGTCAATTTTGCATGCAGATAGAGAAACATCCTTCTAGTGGCATGTTTATAAAGAAATGTATTCTTTTAATTTTGCAACAACGTCAAAAGACCTATCAAAATTGCAGATGCCAGTTATGTTGTTCAGTTACACATCTAAATCAGAAGTGCGAACAATTGTGATGGTGTAAAATGACACTATTAAAGAATTGCCTAAACACCATATCAACAGCATTTTCTGTTCCTCCACAGCGGTGGTCACTTTACTGATGGAACCTGAACAGCTGTCTAACAATACAGCACAGCTAATGAATAGCACAGTTGGAAGTGTTCGCTCCTTATTTCCAACCAATGAGGAGGATCCGTGTAGAAAACCGACCTTCAGTAGTATATCCCACACCACCATGGAGCTGTTTAAGTTCACAATCGGCATGGGAGACCTGGAGTTCACAGAAGGGTGAATCATTGATTTCCCAGATGCTGAAATCTATTTGGATTAAGAGAAGGCACACTGTCTTTTAACTCATCCACAAATGTAAAGCACCCTCCTGCTTGATGCCAAAGCAGCCATTTTGCCCCAGAAAGCTAATGTCAGCTAAACAAAAGATATCTATAACAAGTTGTTTATGGCAATCAGGAATGTGCTTTTTTTAGGTACCAGTACAAGGGGGTGTTCTACATTCTTCTCATCTCCTACATTGTTCTCACCTACATCCTGCTGCTCAACATGCTCATTGCCCTCATGAATCGCACTGTGGAGAAGATGTCCATGGAGAGTACCAACATCTGGAAACTACAGGTGCTCCGACAGACTGACTAACTGACAGACAGATGCATGAAGGACTTAACGACTCAGGGAATTGGCACTGATATGTTTGGGTTGTTGATAGTTTGATCACAGCTCAAAAATGAACATGTGTCTGTTAACAGCGGGCCATCACCATCCTGGACCTGGAGAGGAGCCTGCCTCGCTTCCTCAGGACGAGGCTTCGCTCTGGGGTGTGCAAGGACCTTGGGACCAGAGCTGGGTTGGAGGACTGGCGATGGTGCTTCAGGTTGTCACTATATTTAATTTATTTTTTATAGAAGTTGAATTATAAGAGGGAAGAATAAAAGAGTATTTTCAGACATCGCAACCAGGTTGTAACAGATAGATGTACTTGTGAAAATTCCTGGATAACGCACGTAAGGCATTTTAAATTCTATTGGTTTCACTATCAATAACAGATAAATAATTTCAGACACAGATTTAATGACTGACTGCACTGACATTTTACACAGCAGTACCACAGCCAGGTAAACAGTGTGCTGCATCATTGATCGACTTCCTCTGACAACTGATGCAAGCGTCATTCACTCAGGGACAGTAATTGGAGCGCGTGTCCTGTGTCTTTGTGTTGTCTCAGAGTGGAGGAAGTCAACTGGAACAAATGGAACACCAACATACGCATAATCAATGAGGATCCCGGGAGTGGAGATACAGCCAGTTTGTCCCCAACAAACAGCAACATACCAATAAGAGGTATAGGCCTTAGAATACCAGTTTGTCCCCTACACACAGCAACATACCAATAAGAGGTATAGACCTTAGAATACCAGTTTGTCCCAACACACAGCAACATACCAATAAGAGGTATAGGCCTTAGAATACCAGTTTGTCCCCTACACACAGCAACATACCAATAAGAGGTATAGGCCTTAGAATACCAGTTTGTCCCCTACACACAGCAACATACCAATAAGAGGTATTGGCCTTTGAATACCAGTTTGTCCCCTACACAGCAGCATGCCAATACATATCTTATTATTTATTTATTATTGTTATTTACGTCAACATCTTCTACCTATATTATTTATTTATTATTATTATAAGAGGTATAGGCCTTAGAATGCCAGTTTTTGGGTTTGCATGTGTATCTCGTATGTGTGTGTGGAGAGAAATATTGTTACTGTTTGTGGTTAATCTGTATAGCACCCTGAATAAGAGCATAGAGCTTGCAATGCCTGTGTTGTGTGTTTGATTTACATGGGGGGGCAGTATAAGAAATGTGTGCGCTAACCACTGTACGCCGCTCTGCATAATGTACAGTTCCCTCCAGGATTGAGTCAATGTACAGTTCCCTCCAGGATTGTTGCACATTGCTAAAGATGAGCAAACAAGGTTATTATACTTACACTGAAAATGAGAAATCTAACCTTTAATTTAAGTGAAATTGTTTAAAGAAAAAAACAAATTCCTAATTCTCAATACGTTTTATAAAACGTGTGAAGATTATTGGCAAAATGAACCCCTACATTTGATATTTTGTGCAACCTCCTTTGGTCAAGATCCAGATTTCTCTCATTTTCAGACTGAGATTAAGCTAATTAACAACAATGCTATTTTTTCATATCTTTTTTTGCTCATCTTTACTAAAGGATTGAAAAATTCTGGAGGCCTCTGTTAAGGTTGTTTGGAGTCATTTGTACATAAACCATTCAGCTGAAACTTTGAATATCCATTTTCTCCATAGAAAAGACCTGGAGAGGGTTCTTGAGGACTGTCAGTGGAAGAGAACGTGCACAACCTCAGCGTCGACAACAACTAGAAGTAGAGAGTAGAGAGATGACCCCTCTGTCTGCTACCAGCCATGTCTGAAGGTCTAAGTCGAATGCTCTGACTGAATCAGAAACTGGGTAGAGGCCACTTTGGTTTATAATGGCAAACACAAATGTGGACGGGGTAAAAACACAACCTGTGATTTACAGGCTAAGGTAATTCATACCTCAGAGGATAGGTTGCTACAAAACATTTATACACAAATAATACTAGTATAAATCAGCATCTGAAGTTATAAAATCCCTGAAAAACCTACTCTATCAATTTAGGACAATCTTACCATGTTAAACTTGGTATATAGTCTAGTTAGCTGTGTGAATGAAAGCATTTAGTGATGATGCTGAATCATGCAATGAGACCTTCCCCTTATAGTTTGTTATTGCAGTACTGCAAAACCATAGATAAACAAGCTATCTGACTAATGTGGGGGTGCAGTCATCGACATATGGGTTGAAGGGACTTTGATGCTGTTGGACTAGCCAAGACACCTTGCCGGTAATTCTGTTTCCACTGGCACTTTAAATTTGGGCTGGATTAATGACAAGAATTACCCCCATAGATGAGTCCTTCATTTAAAAAAAGAAATATGTTTGCAACTCTGGTATGCTCCGATTGTGGATTCATTTAAAAGCATAAAAACAGACAATGTTTTGATCAAAATGGG
Organism: Esox masquinongy; assembly: GCA_016801175.1. Lineage (NCBI taxonomy): Eukaryota > Metazoa > Chordata > Actinopteri > Esociformes > Esocidae > Esox > Esox masquinongy. The sequence continues at coordinate 52,991 of JACXGI010004066.1, forward strand.
ATCTTCTTCATCATGACATGATTTTTTATTCTGCACCTGATAAGTTGGATTTGCCAAATTATTTTCATTTTTCCTCACTACACAATAAACCTTTTGAGCAAAGTCAACCCTCAAATACTAGCCAGCTAATGTGAGCTAGTAGAGATTTTAGGTAGGTCCCAGCTACAGTTGTATTGACCAAGTGGCTAACAAAGCAACAATAGAAATGTATTTGTTTCATATTTACTGAACGTGAACTTCCTAAACCAGACGTATCTGTAACAGCAAAACAAAGCACACGATTTTTGTATCTTAAAGGGGCACTGTGTAGAAACCTGCCTCAAACTGTGTAGAATTCTGCCTGACTGAATTCAAACAATAACACAACTTGTCTCCTCCTCCTCTCCCCTTATGAGATGAGACAGGAATAGTATTAAATGGTTTAGTGGTGGGGGATTGTACTATGAGTGTCTAATGCAAGTATGAAGAGTCTACATATCAGTGCAAACTGATAGACTGACCGGCGAGAAAATTTAAATGGAGAATATCGCAGGGACTCCAAACAATTTTGTATCAAAAGATGAAACAAAGATTGAAACATTAACTTCAAACAATAACTGCAGATGTGTCATGGTCATTTATGCTTGTGTTTTCAATAGTAGAACAGTAAAAATATACCAATCAGCCATAACATTATGACCACCTGCCTAATATTGTGTAGGTCCCCCTTTTGCCACCAAAACAGCCCTGACCTGTCGAGGCATGGACTCCACTAGACCTCTGAAGGTGTGCTGTGGTATCTGACACCAAGACGTTAGCAGCAGATCCTTTAAGTCCTGTGAGGTGGGGCCTCCATGGATCAGACCTGTTTGTCCAGCACATCCCACAGATGCTCGATTGGATTGAGATCTGGAGAATTTGGAGGCCAAGTCAACACCTTGAACTTGTTGTGTTCCTCAAATCATTCCTGAACCATTTTTGCTTTGTGGCAGGGCACAATATCCTGCTGAAAGAGGCCAATGCCATCAGTGAATACCATTGCCATGCAAGGGTGCACATGATCTGCAACAATGCTCAGGTAGGTGGTACGTGTCAAAGTAACATCCACATGAATGTCAGAACCCAAGGTTTCCCAGCAGAACATTGCGCAAAGCATCACACTGCCTCTGCCAGCTTGCCTTATTTCCATAGTGCATCCTGGTGTAATGTGTTCTCCAGGTAAGTGACGAACACGCACCTGGCCATCCACATGATGTAAAAGGAAACATGATTAATCAGACCAGGCCACCTTCTTCCATTGCTCTGTGGTCCAGTTCTGATGCTCACGTGCCCATTGTAGGCACTTTCGGCAGTGACGGGTCAGCATGAGCACCCTGACTGGTCTGCGGCTACACAGCCCCATACGTAGCAAACTGCGATGCACTGTGTGTTCTGACACCGTTCTGAGCACCAGCATTAACTTTTTCAGCAATTTGAGCTACAGTCGCTCGTCTGTTGGATCAGACCACACGAGCCAGCCTTTGCTCCCCACGTGCATCACTGAGCCTTGGCCGGCCATGACCCTGTCGCCGGTTCACCGCTTTTCCTTCCTTGGACAACTTTTGATAGGTACTGACCACTGCAAACCAGAAACACCCCACAAGGGCTGCAGTTTTGGAGATGCACTGACCCAGTTGTCTAGCCATCACAATTTTGCCCTTGTCAAAGTCGCTCAGATCCTTATGCTTGCCCATTTTTCCTGCTTCTAACACATCAACTTTGAGGACAGAATGTTCACTTGTTGCCTAATATATCCCACCCACTGACAGGTGCCATGATAACGAGATTATCAGTGTTATCCACTTCAACTGTCAGTGGTCATAATGTTATGGCTGATTGGTGTATATATGGCCCCTTTAAACATACAAAAAGTTTACTTAATATCCTCAGTTCAACATTGCCCTTTAAAAACAATCAGTGAGGCAAGATAGCCCTCTCAGACAAAACAGTTAATTGTTTTCTGACAGTCATACTGCTTTTCGGCTAGAGGACAATGATAGTATAAGTCTACATCTTCTACCTAAAGTATCACAATGAAAATGTACAATGGTTTAATGTTATTAACGATTGTGCACCAATCAAGTTGCTTTTGCTTGTGACTAATCATATAGAAGGTTAGAGAATGCATCCCTTTGTATTTACCATTATGGAGTCAATGAAAGCATTGACATTGGTGTTTGTCTGTGGAGCAGTAAGGGGAACTTCCCTGCTGCCTTCAGGCAGATCAAACCCTCCTTCTTCTGCCACCTCCGGTCTCTTGGCCATCCCATCACTACAGGATGGCAGCTTCTGCCGAGTCAAATCTCTTCTCTGTCCTTACATCACAATAGTGGGACCAGCTTTCCCTTGAACTTAGGCCAGCAGTACAGGAAGTTACTGTGCTTAAGTTAATAAAGTTCAAAATATGCCAGTCATTCAAGAGAAGGAACATACTTCTGCCTTGCATTGGGCACAGTATGTGTTGGGCACGTTTCTTATACTTTTTTCTGTCTATTTTTGCATGTTTTAAATAAAAACATTTAACAGGTTTTTAATCTGTTAGTGTAACACCTTTCAAATGCATGTACAGAATGTGAAAATAAGTATAAGCAATGAAAAAATTGTTGTTTTCTCAAATCCAATGTTTACAGCCCGCCATTTTGAGTTCCACAGTATTCTCTCTATGGTGCAGTCATATCGCCATGGATGTGTGATTTTCAGAGGACTGACTAGCCTGGTGTAAGAATTATTTGTCTGACAACATGTTAGATTTTAGTACCACAACTCCAGCAGTAGGAATACAATCCGGCCTGCAATTGGCCCTTCATTGAATATAGTGCTTGCCATCCTACAACATAGCTTTAACATCCACCATGCCTTCTTTTGCACGGTGGATGCCGAAAAACAGCTGTCATTCTGGGGGACATTTACCATTAATAAACTTCTGAAATTACCATAGAAGACATTTTGTTCAATTTAAATTTATTTGCAGTAACTGTAAATTGTAAATATGTGTCTCTTTGCAATTTCTATCCTTTTATTTTAGATTAGATTCAACTTTATTGTCATTGAACAGTACAAGTACAGAACAACAAAATGCAGTTAGCATCTAACCAGAAGTGCAAAAGCAAGAGGGCAGAACATTTAAAGTATTTACAAGTAATAAGTATATGTATATTACAAGTGGAATGTATTAGACGTATAGACATGGTTTTGTGTCTAATATTTAGTAATTCACACTTTATCCTGTCTTCAATATGCCCCAACAGGCTTCACTTAAATCAAAACCGATTGAAGGTGTCTTGAGCAGTGCCTCTGATCCTGCAACTTTTGCTGTGGGTAGGTCTGGGCATTCCTTGGGTGCACATGAGTGAGCCTGGATCTGGGTCATCACTGTAGGAATTTGCCTCACTGCGTGTCCAGGTACACCTCAGTGTTGTGAGGAGCTACCTAGACGATCCTGCCGGCAGCATATTGTTGTCCCAAAGACTAGCCCATGCACAGCGTAGTACATTCAGAGTTGGTGCGGCAAAATGTCAGATTGCTCATTACATCAGTTATGATTCACTGAAGTTTTACTTGAATAACTAGGAATTGTACAGGTGCTGGTCATATAATTAGAATATCATCAAAAAGTTGAGTTATTTCAGTAATTCCATTCAAAAAGGGAAACTTGGATATTATATTCATTCATTACACACAGACTGATATATTTCAAATGTTTATTTAATTTAATTGTGATGATTAAAACTGACAACTAATGAAAATCCCAAATTCAGTATCTCAGAAAATTAGAATATTACTTAAGACCAATACAAAAAAAGGATTTTTAGAAATGTTGGCCAACTGAAAAGTATGAACATGAAA
>JACXGI010004067.1:0-56752 GCA_016801175.1 Esox masquinongy
CTCAGTGTGTATGTGTATGTCCATTGCCTTCAGAAAGTATTGAGAACCCTTCACTTTCTCCATCTTTCTCCATGAACCTCATAAATGTTGGCAAAAAAAGTATGTATTTTTTAGTGTTGATATGCTATCATAAAAAGGACGTTTGATCAGAAAAACGTTAATGTTAACATGGCATGTATGCACTGGTGTAGCTATTGGGGATGCAGGGAGTGTGGCTGCACCAGGACCTGCATTGATAGGAGGGCCCGCGGTGATAGGAGGGCCCGTGTGTGATGAGGAGTGGGTCCATGTCGAACCGTACCGTAATGTCTACTTGCACTTTCTGTTTCATTGCGACGATTGATATGCATTTTCCATTTAAAATATCCGATAATAACCCTTACATACCATCAGTTAACATTAAAAAACAGTCTCTGGCAGAGTGTCAGGACTGACACAATCCCCAGTGCCATGGTTGCAAGTGAAACGTAGAAGGCCGGGACGTTCATAGGCATGTACTTCCTGAAGGTGTGTGAGGTGAAGGCCAATGACAAGCTTTGTTTGGGTTCACGTTGCCTACACTGAACGCTCCAGAAACGAAAATATATGGAGGCAAAGCAAGCATAAGATAAACAAGGGTAAATGTTGCATTTGATGGCGAGAGCTGAAGTTTGTGTGAACAGTGATGCAGAGTTGGCTACCTTTCTACTTGACAAGTAGGTTACATCACCTCATTTAGCTAGTTGGCTAGATAGTCAAGGAAAGCTACAGATATGTTTAAGTTACTGGAATGATGACGTTGGAGAAACAATTATCCTACGCAGAAAATCATTCAATGTTTTTGTTTATTCTATTCGGATGAGCGCAGATATGTTTTAGGATGGTTTCTCCAAAGTCTTTGTTCGAGACAATAAGTTAACGAGCTAAGCTGTGTCCGAGCAGACAATCCTTGATTTTCCTGCTGGAGAATAGTGTTACAACCTGGTGTTCTCTGCAAAATGTGAAGAAAAACGAAAATGCATTGTGGGTTGTTCAACTAAACCTTATACATAAGCAAATATTGCTCTTCGTTAGAAGTAATTATATTGACTTTTAGCTAGATTTAGCCTTGTGCTAACTGGTCAAAGTGCGCATATTATTGTTACAGCCAGTGAGCTAGCACGATTATGGTTTCATGTTCGCTAGATAGCCATCAACAAGTCTCTGAAATATGGCAATGCATCTAAAGTAATACATAGCCCAGATGATGTTTTGATTGGTTTAGCTGCTTACTTTGTTTATTCTGTGTTCCGCAGTTATGGAAAGGCCCATCAACTTTAACCCCATTTCAAGCTAAAGTCTGTGTTCATGGTTAATAGTTAATAATGACATTGTCAGATCCTAATGGAGTTATAGAACTGATATACAACTGGGGACGATAAGTGGCGTTAAGTTGCATAGAGCACCTTTAATTATAAATGTAACCTTAAAAATAAGCCTAACCTGACCCCTAACCAAATCTATTATGTAAACACTTATGTACATATGTAATTAATTTACTATCTTTTACTGACATGAGTTCCACACTGTTTGGTAGATATACTTCTGAGAGTGAGTGAGATTGAGTTGGCATAATGGTGAACAGTTGAACATCATTCTAACCTCTATATAAAACATATTTAAAAAATAAGAAACTTTATTAATTTCATCAAAAATGTTGCCTAACAAGGTGGAACATTCATGATCAAGACATACAGACAAGCATCAAGAAACCTATAAAAATTGATTAAACCAAGTTGAGGTACTTAGCTTTGAACTGTTGTTTTCCAACCAAGATAATTCATGACACTTCCTAAACATGACATCATTGTGTGGTAGGACATTTTTTTAAAGAGAATTACTACAAACTAACAGGGTGGAAAGTGATTTCAGGGACACACAGACAATGTAATATACAACAATAAAAAATTTAATAATAGTGGAAAAAATAATCATAATTACAGATTTGAACTAGGACTACAAAATAATGAAGAAATATTTAAATTATTGCATTATTTCATTGCTTATATTTCACACAGAACTTGATGAATAGCACCCACTGAAACACACATTACAGAATTGTGTCTGTTTCTAATGCAGTGCCGCCTGAGGGCTTGAAAATCATGACCATCCAATACTGGTTTTCACCCCTGTCCCTTGCATACCTAGTTTACTCCAGATTCTCTGAATCTTTTAATGATATTATGTACCGTAGATGATGAGATGCCAAAACTCATTGTGATAGGTTAATCTTGAATTGTGGCGCTATTTGCCCGTGCAGTCTTTCACAGAGTGGTGAACCCTTCCTCACTTCTGACAGACCATCCTCTCTGGAATTATCTTTTAATACCCAATCATGTTACTGACCTGTTGCCAACATAGCTAATTAGTTGTGAGATGTTCCACCAGGTTTTGTTTTTTAGCATTACACAACTTTTCCAGTCTTTTGTTGCCCCGTCCCAGCTTTTTTACAATGTATTGCTGGCATCAAATTCAAAGTGAGCATGTATTTTCCAAGAAACAATAACATTTCTCAGTTTCAACATTTTATATGTTGTCTTGGTACTATTTTCTATTGAATGTAGGGTTTAAATGATTTGCACATCATTGCATTCTCTTTTTCTTTACATTTTACACAGTGTCCCAACTTTTTTGCAAATGTGGTTGTAAAAGGGCATGAAGGGCCTTGATCAGGGAGGTGACCAAGAACCCAACGACCAGTCTAACAGAGCTTCAGAGTTTCTCTGCAGAGATGGGAGAACCTGCCACAAGGACAACCATCTCGAAAACACTCCATCAATCAGGCCTTTATGGTAGATTGGCTGTGCCCTGAGTAAAAAGCATTATGACATGCAATCTGAAGGACACCTGAGAGCATGAGGAAAAAAACAGAGACCAAAATCGAACACTTAGGCATGAAGGCCAAGAGCTAGAGTCTGCCAAAAACAAGGTAATGCTACAGAGATCTTTTTGAAGAAAACCTGGTCCAGAGTGCACAGGACCTCAGACTGGGGTGAAGATTATTTTTTTCAGCATGACAACGACACGAAACACACAGCCAAGACAAAACTGGTCTTTGGCACAAGTTTGTGAATGTCCTTGTGTGGCCCAGCCAAACTTCAACTACACTGAACGTCTTTTGGGCAACCTGAAGATCTCAGTTCCCCAAAAAGTGAAGGGGTCTGAATACTTTCCAAAGGCACGGTATGTCCAATCAGCTTCCAGGACCCAGCCCTCTTGGTTTCTAACACATTTCTGGTTAACAACCGGCACTATTATTAAGAGGATAATTCTTCACACTGTTTCTTACAAGCACATGGATAAATATCATCCACCTCAACTGTGAGGAGATACATGTTTCTATAGCCACCAGGTGATGCATGAACACAAAAAGAGTAAGACAAAAAAATGCATCTAACAATGGCAGGATCTGACTGGCATCCCTTCCCAAACTATACTGCCTGAAATTTAAACCTTCAAGATGAAGTCACTAGTATACTTCTGTAACTTATAAGTTACCTGATGCCCCAGATAAAGTGTGTGTGTGTGTGTGTGTGCGTGTGTGCGTGTGTGCGTGTGTGCGTGTGTGCGTGTGTGCGTGTGCGTGTGTGCGTGCATTGAGGGTGTTCCTTTAAGTGTGTGAGTGTTTGTGTGTTTACCATCATTGTTGCAATCATACACTGGGAAGTGTTGTCACTATGCTTCATTTAAGCAACTGCATAGAGCTTACCTCAGGGTTTTCTACAGTGCACATTATAACACACTAACTCGAATGGACATATGCATTCTATGGCAAAAAACTGCCTAATCTCGACAGGATCTACTAGCAGCAGGCTACCACAGCAGAGCAGCCCTAGTGCCAGATGCTATTTATACATGTCATTACTTTGAATTACGTTTTAAACAACAAATGTACAGGATGAGATATCTAGTCAAACCCCAAATGAATCCCAGACTTTTTCTCCAACCACATGTTGAAGTATCTCATCTCCTGTTGCACTACATGGAATGTGTACTTATACCGCTCTATGTGTGCGGAATGCCAGTTAGAGTTAACTTCATCCAATCTATAAGTCATGTGTTCTGGATTTTTTATGTGTCCTTCTGATCTTTCACTTATACGCTTGTTTTCAAGTTTTCAATGCAATAATGCTCCCCGGTGATCTTTCACAACCCCTTCCCCTGACTGAACCAATCAGATCACTCAGTCACCACAAACGGTTATACAACTTCCTGTGTCATCATGGTATCAGTGGTCACATTTTCTATGTGAGAGACAGAAGTCTACCGAAACTATTGATGTGTAAGGACAAGTGGACAGAAAGGTGACTTCTAAGAGCGGACGCACTTGTGTATACTGTGTCATTATCGACAAACACAGATTTTTTTTGGCTTGAGTAGTTTCTCCCTCTGCTTCTTCCAATAACAAACAGTATTTTGTAGTTGTTGCATAACTTATTTGAATTGTATATACTTACAAAAACACAATTCAGCTGCTGTTTATTTTCAAATTGCCATGTAGCAGTAATTGTGTACAGGACAATATCCCAGGAAATGATTTTTCACAATGTCGTCTCTAGGTTTACAACCAGCAACTTTTTGTTTACTAGATCAACTTTAATAGCGTTAGGGAACTGTATTATATCCAGTCTCAAAGAAATTGGGAGATGGAGGAAAACATAGGCTGATATGGACATGAAAAGTGAATTTTTGTTGGCCATATCTCTCCTCAACAGGTAAAATTTCTAAGTAGCAAAATAGCTACCTAGCTAGTGAGCTGCCCATAAAGTACATCCCTGTCCAGACACAAATGCAAAAAGAGTTTGTACGCTTGGTTATAGAAACAAAGACAGGATAGTCTATACAAACAGGAATTCCAAACCAACCATTGTAGCTAGCTAGTTGTTATAGCAATCTTACTAGAGTGAAGCCCTCAACCATTTTGGTCATGAATAAAAAAAGACTGTAATAATTCCCTGCACCTCAAAAGGGGACTACTTAATTTTAGATCCGGTGCTTCAAAGGCAACCATAGTCAATCAGATTGCACAAAAATACCCAGACCTCAGATCAATGGGGACATATTTTAATCCTGTACCACTTGACACTTTACTAAAGTGTTGAGCTCAAAACCCAACAGCTGTCAACTGGACCCTATTCCATTTAAAATACTTTAGGTGATACTTCCTTAGCTTGGTCCGCCAATATTGAACATAATCATTTGCGCCGTACCTTCCAGACATGTACCAACATGCAAAAAGTGGCAGTAATAGATATTAGGCCAATATCCAACCTCCCATTCCTTTCACAGCAACTCACTGCCTTCCCAAATAATATTTATGAAATCTTCCTGTCCATTTTAGACCCCATCATAGTACTGAGACTGCACTGGTGACGGTGGAAAATGACCTTTCAATGACATGCTTCTAGTTGTCTATGAGGCCCCAAATTCTTGCAGGTGGTATCCCAAAAAACTGTGAGGGACCTCGGTGTTAACTGTGACCCTGATCTCTCTTTTAAAAAACATATAAGATATATTTTAAGATTGTCTTTTTTCCATTTTCAGAAAATTGCAAAAATCTGAAACTTTTTATTGAAAAATAATACAGAAGAGCTAATCCACGCTTTTATTACTTCAACATTAAACTACTGCAATGCTCTTCTCTTTGGTTACTCTGGTAAGTGTTATGGAAATTTACTGAGCTAATGTATTAATTAATTCTACAATGTATATTTCTAGTTAGTATTGAGCTGATTTGAAAGTACAGCGTCTGTGTTTAGACAAGAAAAGTAATACCAGATGTGCTGATAGTGTCGTAAATGCGGGAAAGGGGATTTGGTCTTTGTTTATTTGTTTGTGGCACAATCTGTGAAAGGTATCAATAGATTAATCTGTTAATCTGTTAAAGTTATCAGTGTACCTGTTCTTTGTTCTGAATGTATGTGGCCCATCTGAGTTGAAAAGGTCATGTGCAATGTTCCTTTAGTGTCTTGGGAAAAGGAAGGGTAGCCTGCCCTTGGGAATGGATAGAACTAAAGGGAACATGTATTGTTGACATAAGACAGCTGTGCAGTATCTTACCACACCCCTTTCCTGTATAAGTACTGATAGTTTTCTGAACCACTTCAGAGATTTTTCACTGGTTACATTGTTGCTGTGATTTCTCTCTCTTTGCAAGTTTAAATAAACTGCTGTTGTGTACTAGACATTTGCCTCTGTCTTGCCTACCACTGTTTTACTAGATGGACCTTTGAATTTCCATCTCATAAGATACTAAATAAACTTCAATTAGTGCTAAATACAGCTGCTAGAATCTTAACTAGAACAGAAAATGTGATCATATTACTTCAGTACTAGCCCCCCTACACTGGCTGCCTGTCATGGCATGGGATGATTTTAAGATTAAATAACAAAGCACATAATATCATTAAAAGATTCAGAGAATCCGGAGAAATCTCTGAACGCAAGGGACAAGGCCCGAAAACCAATACTGGATGGCCATGATCTTTGGGCCCTCAGGCGGCACTGCATTAAAAACATACATGATTCTGTAGTGGAAATCACTGCATGGGCTCAGGAACACTTCTGAATACCATTGTCTGTGAACACAGTTTGTCGGTCTATCCTGCAAAGAAGAGACCAGATATAAACAAAGATCCAGAAACACCTGCCGCGTTCTCTGGGCCTGAGGTCATTTAAAATGGACTGAGGCAAAGTAGAAAACTGTCCTGTGGTTGGACAAATCAAAATTAAAGAGGAGAGGGGCCATCCGGCTTGTAATCAGTGTACAGATCAAAAGCCAACATCCGTGATGGTATGGGGGTGCATTAGTACACATGGCATGGGTGACTTGCTCATCTGTGAAGGCACCATTAATGCTAAACAATATATACAGGTTATGGAGCAACATATGCTGCCATCCAGTCAACATCCTTTTCAGGGAAGGCCATGCTTATTTCAGAAAGTAAAAAAAAAAAATGCAAACCACATTCTGCACATATTACAACAGCATGGCTCTGTTGTAAAAGAGTCTAGGTGCTAAACTGGCCTGCCTGCAATGCAGACCTGTCATCCACTGAAAACATTTGGCGCATTATGATACGAAAAACACGACAAAGGCGGCCCACTTTTGAGCAGCTGAAATCCAAATCAAGCAAGAATGGTAAAACATTTCACTTTCAAAACTACAGCAGTTGGTCTCCTCAGTTCCCAAACACTTACAGTGTTGTTAAAAGAAGAGGTGATGCAACACACTAATAAAAATGCCCCTGTCCCCCCTTTTTTTAAATCTGTTTCTGGCATTAAATTCAAAATGGGCATGTATTTTTCCAAAAACAATAACATATCTCTTGTTCAACATGTGATATGTTGTCTTTGTACTATTTTCAATTAAATAAAGGAATTAAATGATTTGCACATCATTGCATTCTGTTTTATTTGCATTTTACGCAGCGTCCCAACTTTGTGGAAATGGAGTTGTAGTTCTAGACAGAGTTGCAAAGAGTTGCAAAAGCCATATCTCAGACTGGCCAATAAAAAGAAAAGGTTAAAATGGGAAGAAAAAGGAAGAAATCTGACTAGAAGGCCAGCATCCCAGAGTGGCCTCTTCACTGTTGACATTGAGACTGGGGTTTTTCAGGTACTATTTAATGAAGCTGCCAATTGAGGACCTGTGAGGCATCTGTTTCTCAAACTAGACACACTAATGTATTTGTCCTCTTGCCCAGTTGTGCACCAGGGCCTCCCACTGCTCTTTCTATTCTGGATAGAGACAGTTTGCACTGTTCTGTGAAGGGAGTACAATGCATTGTACTACGAGATCTTCAGTTTCTTGGCTATTTCTCACATGGAATAGGTTTTATTTTTTGAAACAAGAATAGACTGACGAGTTTCAAAAGAATGCTCTTTGTTTCTGGCCATTTTGAGCCTGTAATCAAACCCACAAACACTGATGCTGAAGATACCAAACTAGTCTAAGGAAGGCCAGTATTGCTTCTTTAATCAGCACAACAGTTATCAGCGGTGCTAACATAATCTGTGTTCTAATGATCAATTAGAATTTTAAAATAAGAAACTTGGATTAGCAAACACAACGCGCATTGGAACACAGGACTGATGGTTGCTGATAATGGGCCCCTGTTGGCCTATGTAGATATTCTATTGAAAATCAGGTGTTTCCAGCTAGAATTTTCTAAGTGACCCCAAACCTTTGAATGGTACTGTAGAGTATGCGCAAAATCACGCCCCGGCACATGTTCATTGGTCAATATCAGTCATGTTTTTTGACATACTGGCCTAGCTGATATAACCTTTGAAGACCTTGGTCCATAGATGCTAAATATCAAAGTACGTGAAGATTAGTCATTTGCTGCCATAGGAGTTGACCTTTAAGTGTTTTTCAGAAATCCAAAATGGCTGAAAATCCATCAGGGCGGACTTTGTGGTTCCAATTGGCAAAAATGTTCATAGTGAGGAGATTGACCTACAGCTCCGGAAAAAATTAAGAGACCACTGCACCTTCTTCTTTCCTTTCCAATAAAGTTGAAAAGAAAAGTTTTGAGTGAGGAACAGAAGCGTTCAATTTGCAGTGGTCTCTTAATTTTAACCCTTCTGTTCCTCATTCAAAACCTTCCTTTTCGACTTTTTTGGAAAGTAAAGAAAAAGTTGCAGTGGACTCTTAAATTTTTCCGGAGCTGCATATACCAACGTTCAAAACTGTAGGTCAAATGGGGTGGCGGGGAGAACTTTCAAAAGGTGCAACTTTGTTGGCATGTGACAGCGCCACCATGAGGATGATTTGCATGCCACTGCACCTGGAGTTGTGGCCCTTGGCCCTTTACTACCATATAAATTTGGGCACTTTTGCAAACTCATGGGAATTTACCATTTTTTGCCAGAAGAATAATTATTATGAACCGGAACAAACACAATAGGGCTTCACCAGTGAACTGCTGAAACCCTAATAATGAACCGGAACAAACACAATAGGGTTTCACTAGTGAACTGCTGAAACCTTAATGAGAATTTTTGTTGCCAGTGAAATATCCCACTCCGGGGCATCCCTCTGAGGGGAAAAGCATTGAGTGACCCAGTCTGGATCAAAACATTTGGGGGAGTATCTTTAACTGGGCTGTCTCGCTTCCTGTACTGTGTCTTGTATTTCCAAGAGATGTGCATTGCAATAAAATATTGTACAAGCGGTCAAAGAAGTTGCTGATTTAAGAAGATCTACAAGTCCCATGTACACAGTAGACAGGACAGAATATATATATTTTTTTAAATGATAGGGGAAATGAAAACATCTGTCTTTAAGTCAGATGTTTTCATTTGGTCTCTGTCCATGAGTGAATGTCTCTTATTTTCCTATGGGAATTTGCAACTTCATTCATTTTTCTCAAGCCAAAACAGATGAAGACACATAGGGTAATGACTTCAATGGAACAGCATAGTATTTATGCTTGCAGTGCCTGTCCATGGTCAGACTAAACTGATTCTCAAAAAACAACAAAGATGCCTGGCTCCATTCAATTCCAATCATTCCTGCATTTAGGAGACAGCAGGTTGACTGGCTTGTAGGACCCACAACACCTAGGAATGGGGCACCACAACAAAACAATAAAGAATGACTTAATTTCGGCAACCATATCTGTTTTTACGTGTCGCTACATATAAGCGTATCCTTCCCAATGACCATCAACTAGGTTGGACTTCCACCTTTATTCCTGGTGACCCAGTTGGAGGGACATAACTGGGTTGCTACAATAGGTATGCATTTAGATCTTCTTGAGGTATACTAAACAAATATAAGAACAAAATAAGTTGACAAATTGTAATATAGCCTAACTGTGTATTTTGTCTTACAGCATGCTCGGTTGCGTGTTGAACAATCAGAGAAAAAATAGGGGGAGCTATACTGTTATACTATGCTATTATATTTGGTTTTGTTGTGTAAAATGTTCCATTGAACTTGATTTTGTAGTCCAGGACAAGGCTTAATTTGTGGGTTAGCATAGATCAAGTTTTGCATATGAGTAAAACATTTGGCACGTGTGTGATCTCTTAGTCTATCAGACTAAAGATAGAGAAAAGTCCAATTTGCAGGCGGATTTTTATTATAAGGCCTAGCCACTTAGTTCCCCAGAACAGCTGAGCCAGTCATGAACTTGCATTCATTTGATAGAACGTCATTAATTGACTGAATAAATGAGCAGTATTTGCATCCTACTTTCGCCCAATTTGTGAAATGAATTGCTCTGGATGTGTATTTTATATTCAGTTCTCATATTAATTAAATGATTTATTTATATTTATACTTTATATATATTCGACAAAACAAATTGTCACTCACATCCAGTAACACTAAGTACTACAATACATAGGTTCTTGGAAATGTGGTTGCACAACAAATGTTCTTTCATTATACTGTACTACCAGTCACTATTTCCAATTGTAGAAAACATATTCTAGATTGTTGGCATGTCCAGCTAGCAAACTAAACTTGAAGTACTTATGTCCAGATATGTGGCCATGGTGCCATTACCTACATACAGAGGGCCCACATTTATTCTCAGACAGATATCACATTAGCATGGTATGTATCATGTCAGATATCACATTAGCACGGTATGTATCATGTCAGATATCACATTAGCACGGTATGTACCATGTCTGATATCACATTAGCATGGTATGTATCATGCCAGATATCACATTAGCACGGTATGTATCATGTCAGATATCACAGTAGCACGGTATGTATCATGTCAGATATCACATTAGCACGGTATGTATCATGTCAGATATCACATTAGCATGGTATGTATCATGGGGAAATGCAAAGATTTTCTGAACATTTGAAAAAAAATTGGAAATTGGACCAGCACCTGTTTTCTACAATTCTACAAGCATGTTCTCTCAGCCCCAAGCCAACATTATAGGACATTAGCTTTAAAAAATAAAATAACCCCTGTTTCCCATGATCTTTACTAACTTTTGTAGACTTTTATTAAATGGTTTATGAAATAGAAACATTTTCTATTTTTTGCCCCATGGCAAAATGTCTTCAATGTCTTCACTTCGCAAGGGGGCCACTAAAGACTGGATTTCAAACACATACGTGCCATGACTAGACTTTTACATAAAGTCTTCATTGAAAAAAGCTAATTTGCCAAAATGTCTATCAATACGTATAGTGGCATTTTGGCATTAAACTCTTCAGCATGTACATGAACCTAGTCACAGTGATTAGGAGCCTTATTCATTTTATCAGGCTACTAATATGCTGTTTTTTCGCATTGTTAAAATTTCCTTGTGCCTCAAGTGTTACCGCATGTCTACAAAATAAGAGTAGATTTTAACAATATCTTCCTTTTGATGAAGTTGCACAAATAGGTAGCTGTATGTGTTTTCTCTCATGCCTCCCTTCTATGCAGCCATATTGGTATAACAAAGGTAATCTGTAGAATTTATTTTGCAGTGGAGTTGTTGCACAGCACTAATACTCCTCTGTATTATACACTATTTAAGAGGAAAGTGGCAGCGTCCTTATTCTGTTCAGCACCACAAGTCAATGGACAGCAACCGAGCAATGTCAACAGAAATGTATTTTAATGGAAAGGCAATTATAATTATCAAAAAAAGGAGACTATATAAGTCTCTGTGTCATGTTCTTTTTCTCTCTCATTGCGTGTATTATGGTGCAAAGCTTCCAACCAGGGGTTATCCGCTTGCTTGGTCAACACAATCTCAGTCCATCCTTTTCAACCCTTGCTAATATGAGCACTCGCATGGTCAAACAAACTGAGACGCTCTGTATAGATGTAGCAAAGAGGTCAATGGACCCCCCCCAAAAAAAAGAAAGAGCCATGGAAACACATTGGGAAAGATTATTGCTTATCGCACCCCAGTAAAGAGTGCCTACATGTAGGCTATTGTTAATGTGCGTTTGTATTTCACACTAATTCACATGGTAAAAATTGGATGAAGCTTGTATGGATGTTGACACCAATACATGTTAATGTCATCATCACTGGTCAAATGCATTAAAGCATAAAAAAAAACTGACCACCACCATGTATTTCTATAGTAATACAACCACCATATACCACTAGAATAGCCCAGGTACAATGTGGAATCTTAATATGTTTAAGTTAATAAGGTTTTTAACAAGTCCCTCTCATAACCTTCTCTTCCAGGCGTCCATTTCTAGTGGATAGATAAAAAAAACATTGATGTTTGGCCATTATCTACACTCTCATCTTGAACAACCTAATGCCACATTGTGATTACAAAACAGAGTGACAAACAAAAGAACTGCAAAAACTTTAGGACAGGAACATTCCTCCTGAGATGGAAAAAGTCTCTCCGATAAAATCAACTTAGATCATTAAACATTTGATATACAATAACAAGCAATACTAAAAACTGTAGGAATGCCAGTATTTTCTTTGAAAGCATCCAATCAATACAAATACAATCTCATTTTTATGGCGCAAATGTGAATGATAGGTGACAATACATACAGCTCCGGAAAAAATTAAGAGAACACTGCACCTTTTTCTTTCCTTTCAAGGTTTGAGTGAGGAACAGAAGGGTTAAAATTAAGAGAACACTGCAAATTGAACGGTTCTGTTCCTCACTCAAAACTTTCCTTTTCAACTTTTTTGGAAAGGAAAGAAAAAGGTGCAGTGGTCTCTTATTTTTTTCCAGAGCTGTATATGAAGAGAAAAAAAATATCTCACATTTTAAAATACTTTACAATTAACTCAATTTACATTGCAGAAGGCATATCCTTTAAATACTGTATGAATGCAAGCCATTTTCTTTGAAAGCATCAAATACAGTGGAAATACACTAATTTTGTGTGGTGCAGATTTAAATTACAAGAGATGCTTAATATATGCTAAATGTATGCTGAATTTAGCATCAGGCATGCAGTCATCCAGCTAATGTTTATGAGGTCTTCAGAATAGAAGTTTACCATTAAAATGAAACACATACTTTTTCTTTCTCTCACACATACATACACAAAAACATACGTGGGCACACAAACAGACATTTGCCTTTTAAAATGTTTGGGTAGTCATCTTTGAAGTAGAGACCCTATCCTATACTGTATTTCCATATTTCAGAACTGAAACTTCATGTAAATTAGGTATTTTATTATATTTTACAAAGCATGTCAATTTCTTCTTTTAGGCCTTGCCACTTAGGCTGTGATCTTTTAAGTGTATCTCATTGTCAGAGTAAGAATTTATTATTACAATATAACTACAGACCATGAGGTGCTCGATATGCTATCAGTGTGCCAAAATTGAAAAAAAGCAGAACAGTTGGGAGTCTGAGGTCTAGCAGAGTAAGACAGACATAGAATGTAATGCATGTAATAAAACAACATATTAGCAAGAAATCTCAGGGCATGGCTAGGGCATGCCAGCCAATGGAGGAGGTGTGTGTGAAAACAGACCCAGTATGGGGCAGTATGGAGAAGGGAATAAATTAAATGTATGCATTCACTACTGCAGAGGGGCATTGCATAAGCACATCTGCCAAATATAAAATATATATCCAGTTGCTCTCAAAAGTATTCACCCCACTGGGACTTTTTAATATTTTATTTTATTGCAAACAAATGTATTCAGAAATCAAATAATTAGTTTAATGGAGTCCACCTTGGCGCAATAAAGGTGTTTCAAATGATTTAAGGTAAAATGCACCTGTCTCTGTTATGTCCCACAATTGGTTTGTACTATTGCCGACAAAAACTACAACATGAAGACAATGAAACATGCAAAGCAAATCCGGAAAAAGGTTCTTCAAAAGCACAGTTTTAGGATATTTGAACATTTCCAAGGCATTGGCAATCCCCCGGAGCAAAGTCAAGTCCATTAGTAAGAAATGGAGAGAACATGGAACAACTGTGAATCTGTCTGGAACCGGCCATCCTCAAAAATATCTGGGCGAGAAGGGCACTAGTCAGTGAGGCCAAGGCTGAGCTGGGTGACACTGTGCACACTGTAACAATAGCCCAGGTACTTGACGAAGTAGCCTTCATGGGAGAGTGGCGAAAAGACAAAAACTCCCATCAAATCTCAGCTAGACTTTGCCAGAAGTCATGTGGGAGACTCTGATTGTGGGCCTCACCATTAAAACACATTGCCATTGACATTGCTCATGTTTCACTTATTTGTATTGATCAGTGGCAAAAACAAATTAAAGCCTTTTTGATTTCATGTTGTCACACAATAAAATGTAAAAACGTCCAAAAGGGGGTAAATACTTTTATAGGCACTGTATATATCAAAATGATCTAGGTTTGTTACGAGGAGGCAGGTGTTCCTTGCTAATTAGGATAAAAGGACTTGTGTATGAGTAAAAATATATACATTTGGTAAAAATTTTCGCTGGGAAAATAAAATGTTTTTATTTATTTGCATGTCTCTAAAGTTGGATGAGACGGTAAGAGGGCTGTGGCCTTAGATACTTATAGGGAGTATTTGGCATTGAACAGGAAGAAGTTGGTTAGAATAAAGACATTATGAACCTGAGAGTAAAATATATATTTCCTGCTGGTAGGGTTAGAGAGTCTCCATATTAATTAAAGGTACATTGTGTAGAATTCTGCTTCTAAGGTTTAAAAGTCAAACAACAACAAGACTTGTCTCCTCCTCCTCTGACCTTATCAAATGAGAATAGTATTAGCTAGTCCAGCGTGGTTTAGGAAGGGGGATGGTACTCTGTTTAAGCAAGTATAAGTCAATGTTATCTGGTAAACAGACCTGCGAGAAAGTATAAATGGGAAATATCTCACTACGAACAATTTGACACCGAACAATTTTGTAGAAAAAAATATTTGAAAACTAAATCATTAACTGCATATGTCAAATTGTACATATGGCCCTTCTAAATAAATTGTTATTATTAATGTACTTATTCAATAACGAGTGATTCCGCAGCTAAAGGATTAATCCAAATACTGGTTCAGCACGCAATAAGATCCCTTCAAACGACCAGAGTAGTCTGAGAGATATCCAATGTTAATAGTATATTCAAGGGGAAGCTGATTCCACCATTGGGATACCTGGACAGAAAATAACTTTGACTGAGCTGAGTGGGAGCTGCCCTCATGTAGGGGTGAGACGTCCAAGAGAACAAATGTGGCAGAATGAAGAGCTTGGGTAGGGATTCAGGGCTTGTGCATTGCATGAATGTACTGTAGGGAAGGGCAGCAAAGTTCAAATAAACTTCTCAAAGTCTGCATTTTCAAAATGCAGACCCTGCAATAATCTGTTTTTTAAAGATTTTACCCGCGTTCTAATTTCACAAACACACATGGTGCACTCAGTGCTCTAGAATGCAGGGAAAAAATAGGCTTGTGAACACAGTCTCTCATAGTCTTTACATCGTCATAAATAACTGATTAAAGTACAACCCTGCTTCCAAAAAAGTTAGGACGCTGCGTAAAATGTAAATAAAAACAGAACGCAATGATAATACAAAGACAACATATCAAATGTTGAAACTGAGACATTTTATTTTTTCTTGAAAAATGAATGCCCACTTTACAGAAGCCCTGAACCGTAAGGTGAAAAAAATGTTTTGGTGCTGCATCTCTAAGTTCATCTCCTTATAACGAGATAGTATATTGTTATAACGAGATGAACATAGAAAAATAATTATGATAACAATAATAACAATATATATAAGAACAAAATAATGAAGGAAAAGAAGCGAGCCTGTTTAAACCATGTGTGTTAAGGTAGGCTATAGTCTGGCGGTTATTAAAATCAAATTCAATTTTGAGCTACTGACTGATCATATACAGCAGATTGTTATTGTATTATACTATAAACTATATTGTATGATTGTTCTATGATAATGGAAATGAAAGAAATGATCTAGTTTCCCATTTTGTTTCCATAATCACTGGTTCTATAGAGTTGAAACAATTATTCCATGTGGCAACACAGTTTAAATATGAACAAGCCAATTAATTCAGACTGTCTACGTATAACATAATGTTAGATGTACACTGCTGAAACGAGTGTCAACCGTTCTTTTTCAATGAGTAGCCTATATATGTTTATTTATAGATGGCCCATTCAAACGTGAGTGCTTCCATAACGCCACCTAACGTTTTGTCTGCCAATGGACACGTAAAAAGTGTATGGCTGTATTCCTATCATGTTTTTATTATGTGTCAATGTCGGATGAAGGATAAATGGATAGGCTACTTTGACTTGGCTTACTTTGACTTGGCCTCGCAACGCGGCCTTGTCTGTTTGCTGTTACAGCGAATCCCGACAATGTTCTCTATAGCAGATAACTCAGAGATGTTAATGCAAACACATGATAAAAAATGAAAGGAATACAACTATCCACTTTCTGAAAATAAAGACAGATGCATGATTCTCTGGGCCCGATGACACATTTAAGATGGACTGAGCCAAAGTGGAAAACTGTCCTGTGGTCTGACAAATCAAAAATTTCAATTCTTTCTGGGACGCATGGACGCCATATCCTCCAAACGAAAGAGGAGAGGGACCATCCGGCTTGTTATCAGTGCACAGTGCAAAAGCCAGCATCCGTGATGGTATGGGGGTGCATTACTGCACATGGCATGGGTGACTTGCACATCTGTGAAGGCACCATTAATGCTGAACAATATATACAGGTTTTGGAGTAACATATGCTGCGTGCTGAAGTTTGGATGTTTTTTCAGACTTTTTTTTGTTCAAACTTTTTGGATAACTCCCATTACCCATAAAAAAATTAGAACAATTTGAAATTGAATCTCATAGTCAATACACCTGCATTTTCAGAATGCCAGACTATTCTTTTTTTGCATGAAAAATGCCAAACCCTGCGTTAACGCGAACCCTGAGTGGTACTCACAGGGAAACACCAAGGTCTTGTAGTGGACACAAGCTACAACTGGAGCATGTAAAGGAGTTGGGGTGGAGATCTTGGGAAGGTTTAACACTTTGTGGTCTGGTGTCACTTCTGTTTAACACCTTTTTGTTGGTTTAAAAAAAATAAAAGAACCATCCCTGTAAGGCTGACCTGGGATGTAAACCTGTCCACTGCAGAACTTCACACACATAATACAACATTCTGCACTTCACTGACTATCCCTAAAGTACCCCTCCCTCTTCTCAACTTTAAAAGGTCCCACACTTCAGACCTCAAGCACCCATGGGATTTCCAAAGGGAGCGAGAATGAATGAGTTGAGAAAAACTGCTATCCTTCTCCATTCTCCGACACACTAAACCCCTGCTACACTCACTGACCAGCACCTCTGCCGCAAACTCAACCATCAGCCGAAAAGACGGTGGGAACGTAATCATTGTAGCATCCATATAATTCATCCAGTGGGTGCTTTAATTCTGCTAAATTGACTCAGATCATGCAGTCTGCAGCTCAGTCTGATTCATAGGACGATATGAAGGGAGTGGATGTGTACCAGGGGTGTAGGTGGCATGTGATTTCTAGTAGCCATCTTTCTAGTAGTGCTGCCTGGAGTGGCTATACTTTAATTTTGCCAATTATCTTCCTGGCAGCCCGCCATGCAAAGGGAAGGTGCCCTGTGTTGCAAATGTATGGAGAAACAGTGAAGAATGAGTGAACAATGCAAAAGCATAAATCCCATATTGGTATTTTCGGAAGGCTAGCCTAAGCTACACTGTTCAAATAGTGTGGGCCTACTAATTAAATGGATTAATGAAGATAAACTATTTCAAATATATGTCCAAGTTGCCATCAGTGCTTAAACCACATCTGAAAGTACTTTGGAGGTTTGGGAAAAAGCTACAAAATCTAGGTTTCTGAATGTAGAGTACCCTAAAGTTCAAGTGCCTATGCACCTAGCACTCGTGTGTGGTTAATGATGTTTCTATAGAAAAGGTACAAATACATTTTGAAAATATTTAACAAAATTACTGGAAAAATACATCAAACAGATTTTATAGGCCCACTTGTTCTATAGGCCCACTTATAGATTATGAAGTTGACTGACATTTATTTCACCATGTATATTTAAAGAAAACATTGTGCAAGTACCTCTTGTACATTACAGTCCCAGGGAAAGAGTTGCAGGGGAGAGAAGATTGTGCCAAATTAAAGGTAAAAAAAAACAAAACAACGAGTGGCAACATGTTTCACATTGTTTAAATAGCTCTTCTGCACAAAAAGGAGCCCCCCTGGCATAATCAATGCCAATTTAGAAAGAGAGTATTCAGTGTATACTTGGATTTAGCCCCTACTACAGTACTGACTGTAGTGAGAGCATCCCCTTGACATGTGAAGTCATTTCCTTTCTGTTTACAATGAACATACATTTTTGATTGATCTGTGGTTGGCACACTCAACAGTATCAGGTATAGTTGTTGACATGTACTTGGTTAAAAGCAGGGCTACGTGCAGCTAATATAAAATGACTCTTCACTTTTGGCACTTTCCATGTCACTATGATTTTACCTTCATTCTCCCTAATGAAAAATCTAGGTAAAAATATGTAAATTAAAAAAATGTATTACCTATTCTGTATATCTTACAATGTTAGTTTTCTAGGATGAAATATTATGATTTTCGGTTTCATATTTGCAGATGGATTGTTTGTTTAGTCAAACTGCTCAAAGTGTGTGTCATTATATTCTTATTTAGTAAAAATATTTATTTATTTTTGCACAAAACTAACTTAATATAACATGGGGTTTCCTAGTTTTATGGTTTTCGCGGTGCTCTTCTTCACTGGCCTATCAGTCCAGTAAATGTAGAGGAGTTAAGTAGTGTAGTCTTGCTGTAAAATAGACATGTATTAATTTCATGTGGGAGTTGTTACAGTTTACTCCATATGTACTGGGATGGTAATGTCAAAATTGCTATTCTTTCTGTAAGTCCAATCAAAGGACAGTACAGTTAAATTATGAATATCACGCAAAGGTCCTGAGTCTGTCCATATAAAACACTAACAGCATTTGAAGCTTTTTTTGTGAAATTCAAAATTCAACCTGTTACTCAGTTGTAGGTCATATGATTTAGGTATTCACAATAATCAATATTCCTAATGCTGGTAATTATTATGATTACACATCAATTACACATCACTTTGCAAGCCAGCCCAATGTTGCCTGTAATCACACCACTGTGTTAGAGTGTAGCCATGTCTTCCTGAAATGGATTGACATGAAGAGTTTAATTTGAAAGATAACATTCATTTAGACAGTCACTTAGTAAAGGCTACTGGACTGAAAGCCTTCGAATAAAACAACCTTGTCCCTGATGCATTAAAGTACAGTAACGGCTGTTATCTACAATTCAATTAAAAATAGAAAAAGGTAGGATACAATAACCAAGCTAAACCTGATTATTTCACCCATAATCTGATTCCTTTGCCATTCATTTCATTTTTCTACAGTTTAATGACAGATATTATTGTTTTTCACCCTTATTTCACCAGGTAAGTTGACTGAGAACACACTCATTGGAGCAATTAAATTTCCTGCCTTGCTTAGGGATGAAATAAAAAAAATCACCTTGCCGGCTTAGAGATTCGATCCAGCAACCTGCTCAGATGTTCTAACCAGTCGGATATCTGCTGCCTGGGAAATGAAGTTTTTGAACAGAATTCTAATGAATTTAACCAGTCCAGGTCTGAAGTCTCAACCTCTGTGCCTTGTAAGCATCCATAGGATCCAATGACATAATGCCTAAAAAGGCCTGAGAGCCAACCATCCGCTGGGACATCATTATCCAGGATTTGCAGCCCTCTGATTGACTTAGGAGAGCATATAGCTCATCCTAACCTTTTGCCACGAGTGAACCCTGACAGGATCAGTCAAAAGACGAGGATACTTTTAACACAAACTCATTGAGTCATTGGACTCCAAGCTTTAAGTTGGAATTTAATTAGTGGGCCAGTGGGCCCCCTCCCCTGTTCTGGTGTACTCTGAGCAGCCATTTCTCCCAGCTACTCATTTCTAATGGGATTCCTATGTAGATTTTCCCAGTATCAGCAGTAAGGCTCTTAGCGGATGGGGTCTGTCTGGGCCTTCACTACAGTTTGTTCAGTCAGTACTGCTGAGGAAGATAGAAGATAGCGGTAGCACTAAGTGAGATAGTGAGGCAGAGGAGTGAGAGAAGAGGCTCTGTGACGTGCTTGAACTCACTGCACTAAGACTGTGTACCGGGAAGTGAGTGCCCTGACAAGGCCTGATGTCCCACAGGCAAAGGGTCTACTGTGCCATTGGAATGGCTTCTCAGCAACAGGTTCAACGTGAAATAAACTGGTTGTAAAGATAAAGGATTTGGAGTTGCACCTTGGTTGGCCACAGGCGATGCACAAGACCAGAAACTACAAACAAATTCCTGGTATAATTCATAGGCAGCTAATCAAGTTTTCTAACTGTTGTCTTAACTGCTAAACACTGAGGGACGGTTTTGCGGGCACTGATTAAGTTGAGTCCTGGACTTACAACATTACTGAAAGTCCAGTAATGAACGAGAGAGACTGAGAAACCACGGCAGGATTTCAATCAGCAGGTAAAAGTCAATGCGCTCCTGCAGGTTCCTTTGGATTTAAGTTACTAACGGGCTAAACTAAGCTTGGTTACAGCAGAAATCTCACAAGAAGAAATCAACAGATTACTTGATCTCTGCTTGTTACCACGAGCATGATAGCAGACAGCTGGTCTAGATTCTCTACTCCCACCCCTAATGGAAGATAATCCTATTAGGAGCATCTGAATCCATAAGGCTGCGTGAATGTACAAAGTCGTATTTTTTCCGAACCGGGTGGCTCCTGGTGTATGGTCTGGTGTATCAGTTCCATCTTAACAACCACATCTGGGAGCGGTGAAACACTGGCCAGTGTTGGTAACAATTGAAATCTGATGTGTGGGTGAAGGTAGCATGTACTGGGTGTTTTAAATCAGCTGGTTATAATCTATTGCCCACCCTTGGTTACAGTAGGACCCATATGCTCAACCAGTACTCAAGAAAACTACATTGAGTTTGCCTGATTTTATTAGCTGTCATTATGATTATTGCAATGGTTATGGCAGATAGCCAAGCAGTTAGAACGTTGGTTCAGTCGCTGAACAGTCACCGGTTCGAATCCCCAACATGACAAGTTGATCTGCCCTTAATCAAGGACTAATTGCTCCAGGGTTGCCCTCAAAAATGGCTGATCCCTGGCCGTGACCCCACTTCCTGCAATTGTCTCAGTGTCTCACACCAAAACAAAACTTGCACTTGTGAGTGGAACCGGACAAGTATAACCCTGTATTGGACATCATTTAAATGCCTTTCCACCACAACAGTGATGTCCTTGCCACAGTGATGTCCTTGTTACTTTATGATGTCACGCTCCCAAACCATCAAGGACATGGTGGCGCAGCGAAACTTTGTAGTGAACCGTGCTTTCAGTAAAATGACACATGGTTAAGTCATGATTGCTGATAACCTGGACATTGTGTCCATCTTGGCCCTATCTTGTTGTGCTGTATATAATGTCACAATTTGTGTTGCATTATTACATTTTTATGATCTAGGCAAGTCGAGGGTTGACCTCAGGCCAAACCCAAGACCTGAAACCATCTGCCAGTTCATTTGCATAAATAATCTCACCAGTAAATGGCTTTACACCACCCTGCGTGTTTATTCATAAGATCCCTGCACTGAACCATGATATGCTAAACAGTATGCAGATGCTGGAAAATGAGGGGTAGTTGAACCTTGATTGACTTTCTGTCTGTAGGTCAAAATTATGACTACAATAATTCTTGACAATATCGACCAACATTGTCTTTGCTTTCATGTATACACTAGCACTGGTGAAAAACTCTGAGGCATGGTCACACTTGGTGTTCCTGTTTGTTGACTTTTTGTTAAAAAATGGCAAATCACTGCAACTAAACGGCATCACACAAGACTATACAATATCTAGCAAGGGTATACATTCTGATTTTGAGATTAACAGGAAAACGATTACCCTAAATCCTTATCATTCACTAATTCAAGCTTTAATTAAATGCCCCACTTCACTCTGCAGCAAACAGAACCCCAATGTACTCAACGCCCATTGGAAAAGCTTTTCCCCTGACAGACCATTGAACACGGTAGATCTCGAGCATACAGTACAGTAATAGCCCAACAGATGATGGTTCTTGGCACAGCTCAAGCGGCGGAGGGTGTAAGACAGCCCCTTATGTCACATGAGAGGAGTGCTGCAGTCAGTGCATTGGCATTGCACTGTCCCTTTAAAATGAATGTCCATGCTTGACAGGTGCTGCTGTATCAAACTACTGTAAAACCGACAGGACTGGGATGGCTCAGTGGCTGACTGGTGCTCCGTGCTGTCCCTCTGTACCATGGGCATGGTCACGGCTGGTGGGGGAGGGTGGGGGCTGAGACTGAGAGGGCCATAGCTACAGTACACCTGACGCTTAACAGGAAATGATCATGTGATCCTCATATGATAGGCCGAATACGTTTTGAGTTACTATAGAATTGGGACACTAAAACATTTCAAGATTGGTTTGAAGTGCGTTAAGACAGGAAAGCCAAGGTATTGCTATTCGTAGGACTTACAGTGCCTTCGTATTCGCTGGCCTTTGCAGCCAAACAAATAAAACGATAGCCTTTCGGCATTGGTTTGTCAAGTATAATCAATAAGGATGGGACTGATATGCTGATCTCCTTTTGATTACATTACTTAGGGATTTGCTTAAATAACCTGTTACATCTGAAATGTAGCGGATCCATTTTCAATGACATGGGTTTTTAAGGCATATTACTACAGTGCACACATTTTTCTGGCAGTGATCTCTCCAGAGTGGGCTTGCACACAGTAGCTTAACATCTCACAAATATTATGCAACCAACTTCTACTGCTGTGCTCACACAGGAGGTCGTTTGGGTTTGTGGTGTGCTGGAAGATGACCAAAAAGGAGCATACAAAGTTAGAACTCGCAACTCTTGTTGAATGACTGATAACCTGTGCCTTTAATTCACAGGTTCTTGCCCATTTAGATATTAATGTATTTGCTGCTGAAGCATAAGTTTGGTTTGAGCTCTGCCAATGCAGCATCAGAACACCAGTACTGCACAGTGTCCTTACTGTATACAGAGGTACAATACCTCACACCTCAGCAGCCTCAGGTCTCTATCTCCCTCACACACACACACACACACACACACACCCTCCTCACACAAGATTTGCAGTTGCTGTAAAAAGACTTTGGTAATATAGGGACTCGGTGTGCCATAACCTTCGAATCCCCTCAAAGTCCTTCCAAAGTTTCACAGTGACATTCAGTCACTGATATTGTATATTACCACGTCATGAAAAATGCATTTGGACGCTGCTTGATTTAACTAGCTCATGTTGCACTCGTTCACACAGTATTAGTCATGGCTGCAGTGTAATAATACCAAGGGAATTGGTTAAAACCCACACTTCCTGGGACAATTTTCCTTTACTACTAACTCATTCAATTAGGTCTCAGAAACAAGCGGGTACACCTTCAGACACCTTTCGGCACACTTTGAATAGATGAAGCTTAATGCTGAAGTTAAAGCATCATAGATACAGCAGGCTACCTGTGACCATGGTCTGAAGATGTTGCACTCTGTGATCTGGACTTGTGAGACTGTGACACCAGCAGGCTCGCACACCTCACCACATTAAAACACATGAAAGATCGTCATGCACAGGCATAGTGACATATTGACGGTCACAAAACCACGTAGATTTGTTAGACATCTGGGAGATACTACCTCTTGCTCTACCTGCCTGTTTACTATACACTGCGTTAAGGCACCCCTTTGCTCAATTCTGTGTTAGGCTAAATGACAGTAGGAGACTTAGGAAAGAAGCAGGGAGAGAGATGATGATGAAAGAAGGGAGTGAGATGCAGTAGTAGAATATAACAGTTGTCTTACCTTGAAAGGGAACATAGGACATGTTCCAACGGCATTGAACGTGGTCTTCGAGTCTTGACAGTCTCTCGGCACGCAACAAAATCACACACCAGTCAGGAAATAAGAAATACGCTATTCACAGTTGGAGTCGATGGCGGCCAATATTCCACTGCTGTATAAAAATAGGAATTATAATCCACGACCGCTGAAAGCCATTTACATGCTATCTCCGCGCACGCACCGTTATAGAGGTGTGGGGGGAAACACGAGAGACAGAGAGAGAGAGAGAAAGAGAGAGGGGGGGGAGGGGGCGGATGAGTAAGTGCGGGCGTTTGTGCGCTTTCCAATATATCTATAGCCTATCTATGCATTGTATACCCATGTTTGCTCCTTAAAGTGAAAGAAGCAATGCTTTCTAAAATCGCCGTATGAAAACGGCCTCTTCTACTGCTGTCAAACGCGCAAGCCACCGCACGCTCACGCACATGCACGAGCTCACACTCAAACGCGCGCACACAAAACAAGATACACTGATCGGTGTAGATGCCGATAACGCGGTAGCATAGGCCTAGAATGCGCTATAATTGTCCTGTTATTATGCGATAACCTATTAGGAAGTCTGAATATGAAACTTAGGCTACTTTGCATTGACTACGTCTGGTGACCTGGTCATGAGAATATAAAATATACGAGTTGTCTAACGTTATGCTTATGTTCGAACATTACTGCCACCAACTCCTCATCAAAACTAACCACATGCTTTTCTTTGCCATAGGCTCTATAATCGATTTACAGTCGACTTAAAATGCTTTCATATTTCTTCCTGCACTTGTATGTTCCATTTCAAAGATAGTGAAAAATGAAAAAATATTGATATGCGTAATGATATATTTTACCAACACATTTTTAATTGCCGGTGTTCTAAAAGGAACTGAACCAAAAGTACTTTTACATATGAATTCTATTCTTTCAGTGCATACCTATAGAAACTGATAGGAAGCCAACAAGGGCTCAAAGAATGGCATCTTGTCTGCATTGATAGCTGATGAGTTCCTCTTGGATCTAAGTGGTCCATAGAGCCAACATGGCGCCCTGATCGGCTCAGTTGCCTCACCTGCCTATAGAGTAGCGTTTCATACTTGGATTGTGGCTACCACCTGGTGGTTAACTTCGGCAGCTGCAGCTGGAGACTGAAAAGAAGGCACTTTGCTTTCATCTCTCTTAAAATCCTCCTCCAAGTGGGAAATGTAAGTAATTACACTCATTATACAGTATTACATCCAAAGCTTTTCATGCTGAATATTAATGTTGCCCTAACCGACCTAGGTATTGGCCAATGTTGATCTGCTAATTAGAATAACGCCATCTATACAGGATAACATTGCAGTGTGCATCATCATAGCCTCTCTCATATTCACCACCAGGCAATTTGAAATGTCACTGCAATAAATCAACTGCTCCTGACATGCCATGGCAAAGAGATTCTTGGCAACAGAGCTATGAGAACAAGCCAGTATGTTTGCCTACCATAATGGCCATAGATTCATGACATAATACCAGTATGTGAATGGGGTATGTAGTGTCTATGGCTTTACAATAAACAGGATATAATATACTGTAGCTTTATTGCCCCCGAAGGGCAATTCAACATTGTTGTGATTCTGTACTGAATATACAAATAGGCCAGGATATTTTAGGATAACCAAGAGATGAACAGAAAATACAGACAAGCATACTGGTAAGATGGAAAGGGAACATTTTATTTTTTTTCAATTTTACATTAAGGGTGTCAACGTAGGGTATACATGTATAAATGTAATTTGACCAAAAGTCCAAAAATACATCAAACCAAACTTGGACTTGACTACAAATCAAAAAAGACTATACAGACTTTTAGCGTGGTGTTTATTAACTCAAAATCAGATTGACCCAGTCCTGTTAAGTATGTTTCCATAATTCCATCTATAACCTAACAAGCACTTGACGGGTCTATAGACATACCATAGAAAACATACAGATACATTCAATACCATCTAACTGATGGTTCCACAGACCTCTTCCTATTTAACTACAGCCAAATTCACTGAGAATGATCTAAACCTAAACTGGGATGGGAAGGACTGAGTTGGAAGGTGCATTTGAACTGCACACCTGTTTAAAGGCATACTACACCCTTTGCAATTGTCTATTCACTAGTAAGAGATGGCATATTTCACATTATTTAACCAGGGGGACAGAGCAACATGTCTTTTACTTTTTTTGAATAACTCAAAATGATTTGTACTGACATGAGTATAACAGTATAACTGCCTTTTCTGATATCTATGTATTTACTGTAACTACATCTGTAACAATAGCTGTCTTCTGGGGGATAAAACTTACACCTCTACTATTATCTGTGTTTTATCCTACAGAAGGCAAAAATAAAGATCTGTATAAATATAAACTCTGAATCTTGCATTATGATATTCTAGAGTTATTTGCACAACCTCCGCTTTCACTGTGGTCTGTCGGGCCCAATTCCAAATCAAATCAGGCTAATAATTCTAGCTAAGAAGACAAAGGATCTGGTAGGTATAAAATAATAGGAGAAAGCTCTATTTTGCCCTTTGATAGGCCAGATGACATGCCATATTTCTAATATAATCCTTTCAGATGGTCAGTAGTGTGAAGAGGCAGGGCTAGGGCCTAAAAGTCAGTTTAGAAGTGGGCCAAAGGTCAATTCATCTGTCATTCTCGGTGTGACCTGGAAGACAGGACCTGCCTCCTCCGTCTATGACCTGAAAATGGACAGCAGTACAAATAGATTCACCTGCACAGAGTTTTTTTGTCTTAGCTTCCCTAACATAATGCAAAACACCCCTTGACAAATGGAAAATGTCTTGTTAAATTTGGCTCAACAAGCAAGCATTGTCCATGGCTATCTGATTCCCCAAAAGTGTTTCAATCACTAGTATTAAAGAGATGTTTTGACATTTGTTTGGAATGTATTTTACAATGTAGTTCTGTGTGAAAGACGTGTAATTAGTGGATGAGAAAGAAACCCTTATGGAAGTCTTTTACCTGATCCATTGATTCAGGTTAACTGGTCAGTCTGCAGGTACACAATCCAGGCACTATGCAACCACATCATGAAATCAAATAATTCTATAATAATAATAATAATATATTGTGAATATATAAATATAACTATAAAACAAAAGCCATCTTGTGGCTCCTAATATATTTCTATTACATAATGTTGTGTTAATCAAGTATGACAAAAGGTAACTCAATACATTGTCAGTAATACTGTATACAATCTTCAAACGTAAACATGATAAATGCAAAGGCATATTCCAAAGGTATACAGTACAAATATAGGAAAAACACTAGCAAAGAGGGAGATATAGTAACATGTAGAGTGATTTTATCAACTTCTTTTAGAGTAATCTGGATTTGCCTTTGTGGGGTTTTTCATTTGTGACATTTCACCTGCACAAAATTCATTGTATCTCTCTCTTTCTCTCTCAACAGCTATGCCTCTCCATCTCCTTTCTGCTGCCAAGCACTCCGGTGGTTAGATCTACCCTTTCTCCCTCACTTCCCATACCCTTCATCTCTCCCTGACTCTCTCCCTCCTCCTCTCCCTCCCTCAGTACACGCTCACGTTTCCCCACTCCACAAGGTACTGGACCTTCCCGTCTGGCGTAACTCGTCTCGCCAGAATTCTCACCCCATCTCCGCCACCCCAGCCCCTGGCAGCCGACCCGTCGCCCCCGCCCCCTCCCCCCACGCCACCCGGATAAGGAGGGACGTCACGCAGGAGGAGGGAGGGGCAGGGATCCAGCTTCTGGCCAGGCTGGTGCTGGTGAAGGTTTTGGTTGTTGTTGTGGTGGTGGTGGTGGTGGTGGGATGACAGGGAGTAGGGGAGGCATGGGGGCGGCACTCGGCAAGGGTCCTCCGCACTGAGAAGAAAGAGGGACAGACAGAAAGAGATCAAATGAACAGACAGAGAGAGTCGTATTTCATTATTGCCACTTTGTGTCAGTTTCATCCAGGCACGTCTACACTATTCTCCTGATGTCTAGATTGAGGGCACGTCCCTGAGAGCTGCGTGGTGTGTGGTTAACAGTGACCTGTAGTGATGCAGGGTTCTGGAGATTGCTGGGGCTCCATTATAGGTGGGATGATACAGGGCAAACATCCTCTTAGGCGGTGAGCTGGAGAAAAGCAGGGATGAAAAGAGACAAACACCAACAATGCATGTTTTTCTATTCTGACATTGATAGTTTGGCCTAACAAAGCCTAAATCAGTAGGAATCTCATGAAATAAGCGGGTAACACAAATGGTCCATGCATTGTTACTTGTTAGAGTCTAAGAACTTATACACCCCTTATAACAGAATGAATGTGTTCCGACAAAACAATTCATAACAATAACAGCATAATGTATGTACTAGTTGTAATCTATGTGAAGTGTAAGCAATACAACAACAGTACCAACCCCAGATTCAGCTCCTCCCCCGACTTCCTGGTGTTGTAGAGGTTAGTCCCGCCTACGTAGCCATGGCAACATGGTACCAGGTCTATTGGAGTGACTGGAACTGGGGGCGGACAAGGCTGGACGAAGGAGACACTGATTAGCTAGTGTTTTGACGCAAAATCAGTCAATCCAATCACTAATGATACCTCAGTCTCAGTCCTTTTGTGTTGCATGCAGTATCCAGACTAACTGTGAATACATCTACATAGAAACCAAGAGCCATTAAAATATAATTTGATAAATATCATTTGAAGAACTGTAAAGCACTAATGTGACTGCACTTTACTTTCCAAAAGGCAGAAAGGCTATGTCAGTACAAACAGACAGTTTTTGTAAAGAATATTGATATTTTTCCAGGACATTTTCACATGAACTCCAACAACATTCACAATTACACACCGCTATTGAACAAACACATTGTTGCAGTGAATATGGAAAGATGTGTCGTGACAGTGCTTTTGCGTCACATGACCAACATAACGATCGTTACTCTCTAAGGCTCATCGGGCATTTCGTGATCCATGCCCTTCCTCTGTCCGTCACCTACACTGACTATGATCAGTAGATTGACGTAGCTAAAGGAGACTGAGGGAGTGTTAACTTTAGAGTGCGTGCTAACCGCCAGGTCTTCAGGAGCATCAGTTCTATCCTGCTCCTCTCACTCCTCTGCACGTCGTCCACTCACCACCTCCAATACCATACTATGACCCCCATCATATAAAGTAGTCATTGTGGTAGTGGTATATTGTCCTTATCCCTGTCCTTTATTAGCACGCTGTCCCTTTAAATGGAGGTGCTCTGTCAATGCTGTCAAAGTGCCAGCGCCACCTGGCCAATCTGTAATCGACTGCAAAGTGCACTTGGAAAGGCTCCCAGGCGCTGCATATCAGCGTGTCTTCCCCTCTCACTTTCCCTGTGATAACCAACCTGCCCCCAAGATGGAGGAAGATTAACGTCCGCTCGCGATACAACAGTCCGCTTGCTGGATGTGTTGCTTGCTGAAATACGACCGTTCCGTAACAGTTATTGTCTGGGGATTAGGGAGGCAGTCGGAGCAGTAGTGTAAAAAGATGTGTGTTTTCTATTCATGGGCAAAAATATACCTCTAAACCAGTGACTATAATGTGTTGTCATACCCAATCGAGTCATAAACGGTAAGCCAGCTCCTATTCGATACTGTATGACGGGTAGGCAGGGTTATGGCTTTGGCAAATATGTAAACAGGCAACAATAGGCTGGCTATAAGGTGAACCTTTCCTTTGAACACTGGCTGTAACTGACAGTTATTTTAATGCATGGGAGCTGTTTGCTACGCATTGAGGGGGCGGTTGATGACTGATCTTTCCCTTGATGGCAGCCTGGTTCGAGACAGAAGCACTGACCTGTGTCTCCATGATGCGGCGCTTTGATTTACGTGACTCTTGCCCCACCGCTCTCCTTTGGCAGGGCATTGACAACGGGCTGCTCCACAAAACAACACGGAGACACAGTCAATAACTTTCGCAACGGTGCAATGGGTTTACTTACAAAACTATGTCAGGTTGTATATGTGGTGTTTTCCCTTTAAGCCTTCAGAGAATTAAAGGGAAGGCAGTGTTAAGAACATTTTGCAAGACATTCAATGTCCACAATAACGCGGGCCCAAACACATACACACACACAGTCACAACAGACATGCATTTCTTCGCCCAAATATTTGCAAATAAACAAGCGCACCACCCTACATGATTTTATATGATACACAGATATTCCAAACTGTCTACCTTTTTCACTACTGTAAATGTGTAATTAATTACTAGGATGTATCTGTAGTAGGACTTGGCTCTACAGATGGGTGACAAATTAAAGTACAAACCAGCATAGTGTCTCAGTAAGGTGTTGGGCCACCACAAGCCACCAGAACAGCTTCAATCTGCCTTTGCATAGATTCTATTCTATTCTAGAGTCTCTGGAACTCAGCGGGAGAGATGTAACACCATTCTTCCGAAAGATATTCACTCATTTTGTATTCTGATGATGGTGGTGGAGTGCGCTCTCTAACATGTCAGTCTAAAATCTCCCATAGGTGTTCAAAGGGGGTTAAGAGCTATTGACTTAGAAGGCCAAAACATATGATTCACATCATTTTCATACTCATAAAAACAATTCAGTGACCCCTTGTGCCCTGTGGATGGGGGCATTGTCATCCTGGAAGAAACCGAATAATTAACCTTCTTTCAAAATCACTTTCTTTTCCTCTTGTCAACTTGATCCAAAATCAAGGTCAGCTGGGCCTGCTTAGCGTTTACATACATGCCACATAGCACGAAAGGATGTTAACTGCTTAACTCTATCGTTCAGTACACCTTTATGGAAGCATCTGCATTCGTTACGTTTCGCCACTAATACATTATGTTTTTTTCCTTTCATTTTCTCTCCAGTCTATATTTGTGATGATGGGAGAATAATATTCACAGAAGATGTCCTTACACTGACCTTCTCCGATGGGTGATGTTTATGGGCGGGTCAGTGATGAGGGGGGAGGACTCAGAGGTCAGGGGAGGTGGAGCTCGGACCTGGAGCCCAAAGAGACACTTCTTCTTCTTGATCTCTTTACCAGAGACAAACCTGGATTACGTCATAGGAGAAAA
Source organism: Esox masquinongy (assembly GCA_016801175.1). Lineage (NCBI taxonomy): Eukaryota > Metazoa > Chordata > Actinopteri > Esociformes > Esocidae > Esox > Esox masquinongy. The sequence continues at coordinate 31,073 of JACXGI010004067.1, forward strand.
ACACTTTCATAACTTGTAGACAACTTTGTACTGCCAAGTCATTATTTTTTAATGTAAGTAATATGCTTTCTTACTGTAGCCTACCCTTTACCCTTATATCCGATTCCAAAGGCAAAGATATCATAAATCTGGTCATATATTGTCTCTTCTGTTTCTTCTCCTATGCAGTGTCACTCACCTGTCCTTGTTCGAGTTCAAAGCGTTGAGCAGGTTGTGACAGCGATCTTGCCTTGGTGTGTCAGAGAGCTGCCAAGACAGGAATAAAAATCAAGAGTTGTATCAACACTGTGGTTCGTAGCCTAAAACAAATGTTAACACCAGTTATAGAAGTAAGAGGATTTAGTCCGGCACAATAAATCATGTGGGTCCGCTGTACCAGTACACACAAGCAAATACAATAATTAAAACTAAATGCCAAGACCACTATAGGTTATTACACCATTATTTATCATTAAAGCATGTTAGTCACAGCACAGGAAAAAAAGCAAAAGGCCTGAAACGGATGGGATACGCTCCAAAATGTGCTGTTGTTAGACGACAACACTGACATTTTCCCAAGGCTGAGATGAGTGCCGACAATCAGATAAAAGCTGATTGTATTTATGTCACAAGCCACATTAAAAGGTAATACATTTTTAAAAGTTAAATGACAAATCTTTACCCCTAGGCCCAGAGAGATCCTGTTTAAATTAGGGATTCTACTTTGATTGGGCACATAAAATGATTGACATTCATTGGAGAATAACATATACATTGATAATACAGTTAGCTACTATTGTGATTTGTGAACAGTCTCATTAAAGGGAATGACAGTTAAATGTAACTACAGTACCTGACAGCCACATAAAACACATTTTGTTTATAATTTCAAATGAGCTAAATAGCAATGACAAGTAGCTAATAAAGTCAAAGCACACAATTACCACATGACTGCTAACCAATGACGCTAACACTTTCACATCATTTCATCATGGCACTTAAGTGAGGAAATATTTATACCGAGCCTAGAAGCAAAGAGTCCCAATTCTCATTGGCAAATGACATTATTTCATGGTCGAAATCAAAGTATTTCCTCTTGCAGCACAGGGAGAGGTGGTAGAGCACCAAATGGGCTAAATCGACCCTGTATTCATAACAAACACACAAGGGAAACACAATTACACCGTATTTATTCACATTAGAAAACATTGAATTCTTTTATGAACTGTGGAATTACCACAACCCACAATGAATGGCATAACTTTGTGTGGTATTTTCTGCAGTTACAATCTCAGTTTTTCTGACAAGATACTGTATTGCCTTACCAGCTCATGGGCAGACGTTGTATTGTTTCCGGTCCGCTTGCACAGACTGAGCACTGGAATTCATAAAACCTTACAAAAACACAATTAGAAAACCATTCCTCTATTTTCGTCTGTGAGTGACAAGATCGTAAAGTCAATGGAAACAACTCAGCACATGGTTGCTAGTGCCAGCATAATCCTCCCAGTTTCCACCACCCGCTTAGCAGATTCTGATTTTAAATCATAATCAATCGCAAACATCCAGTTATCCTACTCTGCAGAATCAAGGAGCAGCAGAGTATAGTGGAGATGGGACCGGATCCTAAGCAGGTCTGAAGTCTATAACTTCAGTTATAAAGGGAAAATCATAAGTCCAAGTTTCAGCAAGTTTGAGGTTGTTGCAATTGCATTTTGACAACTGAATGTACTGGTTTTAGGGACCAGTCCAGATGATGCCATGATTACATACTAAATTAGGGTCTTGGACAAATTAACGTTGATAATATACAGATTAAATGACATCAGGAAATGTTCAGTTGGAGTCAGGTGTTATAGTTTTTCTGCCCACTAGATGTTTGTTGATAGTAAATTTGTTACAATCCCAATGTTCTATTCTTCGTTGTTTTCATTTTTTCGGGTTTAAGAGTTTTTCAAGGTTTTCTCACAGACAAAAAATATGTGTATAAAATGTTTTTTATAAACAACAGTACTTAAAGCCGTGGTTCAAAACTACAAACCTGGGGCCCAGGAGTAGTACTAGTTCTGTATTCTACCCAGTAGTTTTTTTAAAAATGTTTTCTTAGATCTAAATAACTCCCTCATTAAAGGTTTATAATAACTACAAACCATCAGTATTTTACATTCCAAGGCTAGGAGGTGGTGACCACTGGTTTAAGCCACACCAGGAGACAACGTTTGAGGTCTGTGAAAAATTATAAGCTTTAATGCAGTCATAGTCGTTTTTTTTAATCTTCACTGCGTGTCTAATTAGATGAATTGCTCAGACTGATCATGCGGGCTTTAGGAAACAAATTTGAAGATATTTAAAACCACCCCACAGGAAACTCTACGGAATGGAATATATTGTGTATACTTCCTGTTTCGCCATTGTTTTTGACAAGTAATGAAGTTGGAGTTATACACAGTGACGGTGTTTGGACTGGATTAATTCAATTCTACTTCTACCACATTATACTGGATACCACAACTTACTATAAGCAGCTAACAGTAACTGCAATAACTAAACAGCGCGTTGTACACCTTTTGTGTTATGGTATTACACATAGCACCAATGATAATACAAAGCACAATGAAAATTCTGTGGCTCACCTGTCTCCATACAACAATGGTTTGGTCAGACACTGTGTGCAAGCTTCATGAAACCACTGACCACAACTTCCACACTGCAACATTTTTAAGTTCCACCTGCGGTTTAAACATAGCAGCATTACCACTCTTCGAATGGCATAATCTTAGCTATCTGACAAGACTACATTTGTGTATTTATAAGGTGAATGTAATACTCAACTGAAAAACATATCACGTAATAACTAGAGCAATTGATTTGTTCACAGTGCAAAGCACTGCTTCATAAACACTAAATATAAAATGTTATAACAAAACGCATTTAAAGAAGACAACTGTTTGTTGTCTAGATAATGTGTCACTCACTCTCCAGGTCCAGCACAGTAGCAGTAACACTGCTGCTGGTTGGTCAGATGCTGTGGGTCCCAGTCTAAAGATGACAGCTGATAGGGCAGCCGCAGTTTCATGATTTGCATGAGCCGGGCAAACCGTCCTCTTTTGATGGCTCCCCCTCTCTGGAACATAATTTTGACAAACCGATTCACTTCAGCAACTATTCACATCAGTACATTGAATACAGATCACAATTAGACCTACAGACTTATAGACATACGACGATGAACAATTTACTATTGGTGCTCCCTACACCTACAGAACAGGAGCATACAAAAACTGGAACTGCTCAGGTTTCCAGAAAACGAAAAGAGCATCACAAGTGATGGACAAAAATGGGTTTGAATCTTTCTGTGGTTTCCCAATTCCCACAGACATCCATTACCCATATAAATACTGATAAATTAGTTTAGAATATCCAAACTGGATATTTTCCCTGATCCAAGATTCAGCGTGTGAAACGGAAAGATTAGAAGTCTAACCTTGGTTGCCACCGCAAAAACACATTGTCGACATATCCAAGAATTGCTGTCCGCTTCCGGCTCAATGGATGGAGTGTGGCACTCAGGATGATAGCCTATTATGGAACAAAGAAAGCCTTCACTGTAAGTCACAGACTGAGGACGCTAGAAAAACTAGAGAAAAAAACAGTGCCATGATTTATTCCCTGATAAATAGGTTTTGTATCTATTAATCCTGCTTAGACAATACTGGAGTATATATAACATAATAAAGTATTTTCTTACCATGACGACATTTTAGACAATTGATGAGAGGTTCTTTAAGAGGTGGAGCATCACAGATACAGCAAACGTCTTCCACTCCAACCGAGACTGAATCAAGAGAGAGGTGAGTAACAGAGATGAGTATGGGGAGGGGAGTACATCACTCAATAGTGTTAATTTATGTATATTGATTCACTTCCTTGCCACCTCATCGATTTCAATGTCTCCTACACCCTTTCACATATCACTCATATATGACGTGCAGATATTAGGCCGGAGTCCTTCCCTTCACTTTGTATTAAGTGGGGGCAACATTTCCCTACGGAGATCACAATAATACATTCATAAATACCCTCTGATACACCAATTACACTTAGGCGTCCCTTCTCAGAATTGCCAACCTTTCCAGGGCATACAGACTTTTAATAATGCAATATTTTTTTAACTACACCTTGGAACTTTGAATGTCAAATTAAGAACAACAGTTTCAAACAAAAAATCCTAACTCCCTGAACAGAATCAAGGTAAGGATTCTTAAGAAGAAATAAAGGTGTGTTCCCAAGGTACACGCCCCTGCATGTGTTGTTCAATAACACAATGTACAAGTAATGATTATTAAGACACATTGTTGATTAAGGTAAAAACCATAAAACACCATACAACACACCGTGAATGTGTCAAGATTACTGACCAATCTGACGTGCATCTATGGGGTTAAGGGTGGGTAGGTGGGGGGGGGGGCTTCTACCTGTGGATGACAAGGTGGCCTGCTTTGGCGGAACAGAGGGGGTGTGTGGGTTGGTACAGGAGAAGAAGGTCTGAGAGGTAAAGGTGGGCAAGGTGGTGGAGGGCACTGTGGGTCAGAAGGAGGATCTTGTAATATATATACATACATATAGCAGGGAACCAGCGTAGGACAGGGGTGATGTGCTGCCAGTTCTCACTGTGGGTGAGAAGTCGGGCTGCAGCATTTTGAACCATTTAGAACTTATGGAGGGAGATTGATTTTATTTGCAGTTGTCAACACGAAAGGAGCTAGGTAAATGCATGAAAGAGAGTTTTGGCAGTGGAATGGTATGCAGTTTTTGCAGAAATAGACAAATGAGGACATTACAGTCTGTGTTCTTTGGTGGTCAAAGGAGAAGGTGGAGTCCAGGATGATGCCATGGTTATGTCCTTGGGGGGAAGAAGAAACAGTTGTGTGAGGGTGGCCACTTGCCATATTTGGTGAGGGTATATTTGGAGCCTATGAGAAGTTACGTGTTACCACTGTAGAGCTTGATGAAGTTTTGTTGCACCCAGGTTTTTATTGCAGAAAAGCAGAATTTATATGTGTCAGAGGTGGGTTGAGGAGGGATTTAATGCTGAAGTAGATAGTCAAGTAATACTGACAGCCTGGAGTGAGGCAGCTAGCAGGATGCAGGAGGAATACAAAACAAGAAACACGGTAAATGTACTCTTTATTTGAATGAGAACCTTGTTAATCTTTTAGTCCTGACTTAAAAAATATTAGGTGTCAGACAGGTTTCAACCTGTCTGTCTCTATAACACATTAGAAGCTCTACAATTAGGTTGGTCCAGCTAGTTAGCCATGTTGCATTGTTCGAACAGCACCTCTAATAATGTGACACATAATGTGACACACAACTTAGTTAATTCTCTTAAGTATAGCTCTTGCAATATACTAAGCTCCAGTAATTGTATTTTAACAACTTTATTTTAATTACTGTGTGAAGGTAATGCAAGTTAACTAGACTGCTTGGTTGCTAGCTAATGGCTACACCCACAACATGGTCAGGAAGGGGAGCAAAGCCTTCTGCATCTAAGGTCAGTTTTCCTTCACCTTGTAAGATTCTGGAGCTCAGCTAGCAGTGAGCTAATGCTAAGCAAATTGAATGAGTAGGCAACTTGGTAAATGTTCCTCATCTAGGATGTTACACAGGCACGGCGCTACACTGGGGCTAGAGGGTGCTACAGCCACATCACAAATCTGCGTAGCCCCAGTTCAGTACCCTCAAACATTTGAGTACTTTAGTATTTTAAAAAATGAGAACTACCTTATAACACTGAAGTCATGAAAATCAACTACTTTCTTAGCCCCCCTCCCCCCCAAGTATTGGTCAAGCTCCCCTTTAGCACCGGGAGAGAAACAATCCTGGTGCCATGCCTGATGTCACAGTAGTTTTGTGTATGTTTTCCAGCTTGGCACTAGAGAGGCATCTCTATTCTGTCTGAACTATCTGAACAGAGAAGCCCGTCAACTATGTCACCATCTCCTGAAAGGGCCAAACCTGTACTACCTCTCAAAGGTATATTGAATTCACAACGTATAATGCCCTGTTGAACTTCACGACATTCTTCTGTATACCAGGTTTATTGTCTCATTGGTGTCATGTGCATATCTGACTAGATATCTGCATATCTAACAGGCTGAAATCTAATTTCTCAAACTTGTTAGAGAAATTCTTAGATAGGTACAGTGTATGCAAAATGTATTTAATGTGTGATTTTGCAAATGGACGACTGTATGATGTGATTAAAATGCTATTGTTTATATCAGTCATTAACAGTATTGCAAAGTGGAATAAAGTTAAACACTATAACAATGTGGAAAAAATATAAGTTTCTAGTTAGGTATGACGTGTTACTTTCAACCTAATCACTGTGTTTTACTACTGTGACAGAAATCATAATGATTGCATTAACTGTGACAAAAGTATCTGCTTTATGAGGACAAGGAAACAAAATTGCACAGTGACTAAAACCCCTCTGTTCAAGCAATAATAAAAATGATAAAAATAAACAATTACAATTTGTAAGCCTTACAAGAGTGTATGTCTTTTCTTAGGACCCAGAACTCTGAGTTGTCCTCAAATCTCACCAGACAACACTGCTTGACTCCATCTACCTAAGGAGAGAGGGATTGAAAAAGAGTGTAATGTCTTAAATTCATACTAAACTAAATGGAACACTTTTTAAATGCACACACGTACACACGCACACACTTACTCTTTTCACATTGCCGAGGTACAGTAGTCCATCACTCCATCGAGCTAACACATCATCCCCTTCACTTACTCCCCCCATCCTGAAGAGGAGTGAGAGAGATAGAAATGGGGGAGAGGGAGATGAGGGGGCTCATGTGAAATGGAAATCCGATTTATTCACTGAATACTATGCTGCCATGGCGGATAGAGGTTTATGGCCTTATTGTTCCATAGGCACTGGGCTGGTTAAGGGGTTAAATTCTTAACAACGGAGCATAGCGACAGTCAGAATCCAGAAGATTGAATGATGAGAGTAAGTGCACATGCACAGAGCAGACAAATCATTATGACACCACATATATGAGCAAACGCATACACTACTGCATGAAGACTGCACTGTAGTTTGATTGAAACACCAAATAAGCCTCATACTTTGTTTTCTCATGCACTTGGATCCTCTTTGAAAATCTAAAACTGCAAACTTAATACAAAATAAAGGAATAATTGGCTATGGACATCATTTTTGCACATGCAGCATTTGTTCCAGTGCAAGCACTCAAGTCAAGAGACATGATAAATAATAGCATTTGCAGGTCAATAAATATCAACATAGACAGTGTAGCTGGATAGACAGAGAGCTTCTAGCTACAGTACCTGTCAAGTCGAACTCCTCTCCGTTGGGGTCACAGCGATTCCTGTGCGGGCTTGACATGAAATGTTTTATCTCTTCTGTTTTCCTCTTGTCTCATTTACTGCCCGGTTGGATGTGAAGCCTACGTGTGTGCCAAAGTGGATGTGCATGTATGTGTCTGTGCCAAGCGCGTATGTCAGTCAAGCCGTCAGTGAGATAGAGTCGGTCCGTTCGTCTCTCTCCCTGTCTGTCTGTCCTCCGCGACGACGTTTCGTCATGTTTCTGTTTGCTCTCTTTTCTCCACCTATTGATGCTATTAAGCGTGTTTGTCAGAGCAGCATGAGAATCAACCCGCGAGAGACGCCATCATCCCTGCCTCTCTCTCGACCGACTTGTTGTGACGCAGACATAAAACACAGAGAGATAGAGTGGGAGGGAGATAGGGCGACCGGAGGAGCGGCGGCGGGAACACCTTCCTCACATCCGAAGAATTGACCCTAAACCGTTATGACAAGGAGAGCTGTGTTTTCTGAAGAACGAATATTGTTTTTGCTATTTGTGCTCAAAGATTTGCAGACGACGAACGTCGCTGGAGTTTGGTTGGACAATTAGTGGAAGTTTACTTAGCTTACCTCATTAATGGTCCCAAAGAAGGGTGCTGCAAGTTTGGAGTCCTGAGAAACTTTTCGAACTAAAGTACCCATGGAAGCGGTTGAGCTGCTGGAAGCTGCGCTCAAACGATAGTCTATTCACTTTCTTATTTGTTAAACTCAGATTGCACCAAAATAATATTGTCAAAATTTTCCTTTACTTCCAATAACAAAACTAAAATCATCATTGTGTCGGCATAATAATATTTTTTCTAATGTCGTAATATTTGCACAAATTTATATAAGCTGCAATACGAGCAAGTGTGTAGCCAACATTATTTTGGGAAAACCTCATTGTGACTCTGAACGTTCGTAGCTATAGTTTGTGATTGTGGGAGGTGTTACCTTGCCTGATAACACTACTTTCAGGTTTTGGACCCTAAATGTAACCTATTATAATCAGGGTCAGCATAATTTAGGCTAATTAATGCCCTTGTTACATTGATCATCTGTCACTGTGGGAATTGCCATTTCCATCAGTGGGAATTATAATTACATATATAACATTTCCCAACAAATAGGATACGAAGCCTGTATGTGTGTGAGGTACTGCATCTCATAATGCTGAATAATCTTAACCAACCGTACACTGAATGTCATCACTAGTCGCGCATCAATATGCCACACGCTTTCAGTTTGCTTTGTAAAATGATTATAACTGGGTAATAAAGCATAGCAAACAATTCCTGGCTTCTCAAAATACGTTAACGATTAACTTGTTGACAATTAGTTAGTAATGAGACCTAAAAATTGGACACATGTTAATAAATAATGGAATTTAGAATATTGTTATACAGTTAACACTTTCAGTGTTAATTTTCATTGGCATGGCCATGGACAGTATCCTGTAATGTAATGGTGAAAACTAACGAGGTGTTTCCAGTGGGGTTGTGTAGGCTGTGCATCTTTTTCTCTTTAGTTTATGTTTGTGTGTACATCTTGTTTTTGTCGTATGAATGTATATAGCATATGGTAATATTGTTTTGTGCTCAAAATGGCCACTGGCATTTCCTAAGATGACAAAGAGAGTTCCTCATTTGCAACACTAGATGGCGAGCACACTGCACCTCCTAACGCAATTGTTGTACTGTAGCTTTCTGGCTGCATCAAGCTATCAGGGTTTCTATTCTAAATTCACGGGATACTGAGAGCAGGATAAACGTTTGGCTGAAGTGGGAATTCACCGTATGACTGACAGGGGGCACTGTAATGAAGTTCCCGTCTGCCATGGCAATCCTCATCAGGAACATATGAAGTAATGGGGATTAACAGTATTTCGTTGTAATGTAGGCTTATGTAAAGGACCCCAAAAAATGCATTTACATATTTATTTGTTGTGGTGCTGACAGCAACATAACCATAATATGTGCACAATAGCTGACCAATTTAGGATCAATCAGGTAAATATACTCCCATTTGAAGCCACTAAAAATAAATTCTTAAAAAGTCAAGTTTAATAAATAATATAAACTTAGAAACTGTCTATTCTGGGGGCTTTTTTTTGTGTAGGTCTACATCAAATCATGTAGTACGCAGTTAACTGGGCTGGCTAAGCAACATTAGACTACATTCATTGTCACTGTCACAATATTTGTTCAACAATTAAAGGACTATTCCAAAAATCCTCAGTGTGCATTGAGGCAAAATAAGCTTCCTAATGTAGGTAGTTCATTACAACTCCAGCCGATTTAAAGTTATTAATTATTACTGTAAAAGTGGAGATGAGTATTTTCAGTCATTCTGCTGTTTCATTTACAACCACTGGCAAATTTATGAAGGCTTTTCTCTCATTTTATTTGTTTGTTCTCTGTTTCTTCATAATTTGATAGATGAATAAGGGAGTTTGGCACATATGTCACTATCTATCTATGTATCTATATCTATATATATAGAGAGAGAGAGAGAGATACAGCTCTGTAAAAAGTTGAGACCACTGCAATATTATCAGTTTCTCTGGTTTTACTATTCATGGGTATGAGTTTGAGTAAAATGAACTGACAACATTACTCCCAAATTCCAAATACAAATATTGTCATTTAGAGTATTTATTTGTAGAAAATAACAACTGGTCAAAATAACCAAAAAAGATGCATTGTTTTCAGACCTCAAATAATGCAAACAAAAACAAATTCATATTCATTTTTCAAAAACAAAATACTAATGTTTTAACTTAGGAAGAGTTCGGAAATCAATATTTGGTGGAATAACCCTGATTTTTAATCACGGCTTTCATGCGTCTTGGCATGCTCTCCACCAGTCTGTCACATTGCTGTTGGGTGGATTTATGCCACTCCTGGCACAAAGATTAAAGTAGCTCAGGTTTGTTTGATGGCTTGTGACCATCCATCTTGCTCTTGATCAAATTCCAGAGGTTTTCTATGAGGTTCAGGTCTGGAGATTGGGCTGGCCATGACAGGGTCTTGATCTGGTGGTCCCCCATCCACACCTTGATTGAACTGGCTGTGAGGCATGGAGCATTGCCCTGCTGGAAAAAAACAATTCTCAGAGTTGGGGAACATTGTCAGACCAGAAGGAAGCAAGTGTTCTTCCAGGATAACCTTGTACTTGGCTTGATTCATGTGTCCTTCACAAAGACAAATCTGCCTGATTCCAGCCTTGCTGAAGCATACCCAGATCATCACCAATCCTCCACCAAATTTCACAGTGGGTTGAGACACTGTGGCTTGTAGCCCTCTCCAGGTCTCCGTCTAACCATTAGACAACCAGGTGTTGGGCAAAGCTGAAAATTTGACTCGTCAGAGAAGATGACCTTACTCCATTCCTCTACGGTCCAATCCTTACGGTCTTTTGTAAATTTCAGCCTGGCTCTTCTTTGCTTCTTGATAAAGAGCTTTTTTCCAGCTTTACATGACTTCAGCCCTGACCCTAGGAGACTGTTTCGAACCGTCCTCGCCGTGCACGTCACCCCAGCTGCTGTTTGCCATTCTTTTTGTAGGTCACTTGATGTCATCCTACGGTTGTTGAGTGACATTCGAATGAGTTGGCGGTCATCTCGGTCAGTGGACAGTCGTTTTCGCCCTCTGCCAGTCTGTAGCTTTGTTGTCCCCAATGTCTGTTGCTTGACCTTGTTCTTATGAACCGCCGTCTTTGAAATTGTCAGGATGGAAGCGACCTGACGCTCACTGTATCCCTCTGCCAGTAAAGCCAGAATTGAATCCTTCTTTTCCTCACTCAAAGCTTTTCTTTTCAACTCTTTTGTCATGCTGAATAGTTATTTTTTATTCAAATTACCTTCGAGGTACTACTTGCACTGTTTTTGCCATCCAGCTGGTCCTATTGCAAGACGATAGTGATGACCACAGTAGTGCTTTTTATACTTTTCCTCATTGAATTAGATTTGGTTCAGGTAATCACCTAATCAGTACCTCATTAAGTAAAATGAGGTGTGCCTGTGTTTGAATTTAACAGAAACTGGAATGGAATGGCTGCCATACATGCAGAGATGCTGATTTAAGAAAAATTATATATGTATATATATACACAACTCCTAATTTTTCTTAAAAAATATATCCAGAGCTATATATATATATATATATATAGCAATCTTATATATAGCAATCTCCTTATAGCCTAGGTCATCTTTATGTAGAGCAACAATTCTTTTTTTCAGATCCTTAGAGAGTTCTGTGCCATGAGATGCCATGTTGAACTTCCAGTGACCAGTATGAGGGAGTGTGAGAGCGATGACACCAAATTTAACACACCTCTCCCCATTCACACCTGAGACCTTGTAACACTAATGAGTCACATGACACTGGGGAGGGAAAATGGCTAATTGGGCCCAATTTGGACATTTTCACTTAGCGGTGTACTCACTTTTGTTGCCAGCGGTTTAGACATTAATGGCTGTGTGTTGAGTTATTTTGAGGGGACAGCAAATTTACACTGTTATACAAGTTGTACACTCACTACTTTAAATTGTAGCAAAGTGTCATTTCTACAATGTTGTCACCTTAAAAGATATACTCAAATATTTACAGAAATGTGAGGGGTGTACTCACTTTTGTGAGATACTGCATACTACTTATATATACTAAGGTTCAAAGGTTTGGGGTTGATTAGAAATGTCCTTATATTCCATGAAAATATATGAAATAATTTTCATGGAAATAATATATTCCATGAAAAAAATGCAATAAGTTTGAATAGGAAACATAGCAAAATGAATATGAAATATAGTCATTGACAAGGTTAGAAAAAAATATTTTTAATTGAAATAATAGTATCTTTCAAACTTTGCTTTTGTCAAGGAATCCTCAATTTCTAGCAATTACAGCCTTGCAGACCTTTGGCATTCTAGTTGTGAATTTGGTAATCTGAAGAGATTTCACCACGTGCTTCCTGAAGCATCTCCCCCAAGTTGGATTGGCTTGATGGGCACTTCCTACAATACCATACAGTCAAGCTGCCCCCACAACAGTTCAATAGGTTTGAGATCTGGTGACTGCGCTGGCCACTCCATTATAGACAGAAAAATCAGCTGACTGCTACTTCACTAAATAGTTCTTGTATAGTTTGGAGCTGTGCTTTGGGACATTGTCCTGTTGTAGGAGGAAATTGGCTCCAGTCAAGTGCCGTCCACAGGGTGTGGCATGGTGTTGCAAAATGGTGTGATAACCTTGCTTCTTCAAGATCCCCTTTGCCCTGTACAAATCCCCTACTTCACCACCACCAAAGCACCCCCAGACCATCACATTACCTCCACTATGTTTGACAAATGGCATCAAGCACTGCTCCAGGATCTTTTCATTTGGTCTCTCAAATGTTCTTCTTTATGATCCAAACACTTTAAACTTAGATTCATCTTTCCGTAGCACGTTTTTCCAGTCTTCCTTCTGTCCAGTGTTTGTGTTCTTTTGCCCATCTTGAGCTTTTATTTTTATTGGCCAGTCTGAGATATGGCTTTTTCTTTGGAACTCTGCCTAGAAGACCAGAATCCTGGTGTCGCCTCTTCACTGTTGTCGTTGAGACTAGTGTTTTGTGGGTACTATTTAATTAAACTGCCAGTTGACCTGTGAGACGTCTGTTTCTCAAACTAGACAGTCTAATGTATTTGTCCTTTTGCTCAGTTGTGCACCAGGGCCTCCCTCTCTTCTTTCAATTCTGGTTAGAGCAAGTTTGTGCTGATGTGTGAAGGGAATACTACACATTGGTGTATGAGATCTTCAGTTTCTTGGCAATTTCTTGCATAGAATAGCCTCCATTTATCAGAACAAGAATAGACTGATGAGTTTCAGAAGTTCTTTGTTTCTGGCCATTTTGATCCTGTAATCAAACCCACAAACCCTGACACTGAATGTACTGAACTAGTCTAAAATCAGCACAACAGTTTTTAGCTGTGCTAACATAATTTCAAAAGGGTTTTCTAATGATCATTTATGCCTCCCACAGCACTTCTGTTGAGTGGGTGCAAATTTGAAATGAAGAGACTTCTGCCACTTGGATTTGTCTTCCTGAAACATTTCCACTCCGCCACATCCTTTGAAATCCACCTCCACAAGCAATCCATCCACTTCCTTAAAGTTATTTAAAATGTTCAGGAACTAGCTGCCTTTTGTCTTTGGGAACCTGCAGGGCATATACATGGACAAACCTCACACACAATCACGCTCCAATCCATTGTTGAGAGCTTTTAAAAAGGCAGTGAAAAGAGCTTCCCCTCAGACACAAATCATGTGAGAAATAAGGTGAAGCAAAAACTGCAGAGCAATTAGCCTTTACATGCTATCAAATTTAATGTTGATATTATCAAACTAGACATTTTTGAATGCATACCGCCTCAAATATTATTGTTGTGATTTTAAAACAGCTGTTGTTTTATATTGATGCTATCAAGAAGGGCCAACTAAGGAGTTTGAAATAGTATCAAGCTCATTTCCCAAGTTCTCAATAAATGATCTACTTAATGTAACTTCTAACTTTTAATCCTTTAAAATACATTGATTAAGGCTATAATAGTTATTCCAAAATTCAAATGTTTTACAGACTTAGGCTATAATAGTTATCCCAAAATTCAAATGTTTTACAGACTTGATTCATGATGCTTTCAGGATATATCTGCCACTGCAGATTTAAAATATAATGGCATATTGTTGAAGACTGGTCCATTACACCCAAATAAACATTTATTTTAAATATTTGATAACTTTCAGACACAATATCACTTACTAAATCTGAATCATTACTGGATTATGTAGAAAAACATGGGTGGCACGCCCCAATTTTGGGGCACCCTCTTTTATTTGAATTAATACATCCCCAAGGAACTTCTTAACCAAGCACCCTATTCCCATTAGTCCCATCTTATTACGGACCAGTATATTACCAGTCTCCCACGCCTCCTGGACATCTATCCAGAGCAATGCCTGGAGAAAGGTCTGCGGAATTATCATGGACCCCACACTCCCAGCAATGTGCTGTTCATCCGCTTACCATCATACAGGCAGGGTTTGTATCGGAGCCAGAGACAGCTTTCATTTGCATGCCATTAAGCAGCTCAATTCTTCAAGAACATTGACTGACCAAACACACTCACCCACACACACGCATACAATACATTCTTGCCACACATGCACTTCATAATTGCTGCTACCAGACTCCTTTTACCCATGAAAATGTTATGTTTCCTCCTCCTTCTTTATTTACGTGTCTTTATAGCAAGTCCAATAAAAAGCTAGGCTGGAAACTTTTGGTTACTTTGATGGACTTGCTAAATGTTTAAATGCTAAAAAAAAATACTAAAATGCTAAAGAATGCAGTGTCTGTATTGCAACCGAGACTTCAACTCCTTGGGATTCTTGATATTCCACATCATCTGACATCTGGCGCAATGTGACAGAGTGCTTAAATTTGATGTGCACAGGGTTTCAGGCTCTGTTTCTATTACCACTGCACAATTTAAACAACCTCATTTCCCTATCTGATACATGAGTAATTATGAATAGTGACTTTTAATTCCTGCCTGTGTATTATTTTTCTCACACCCTGTCCCACGGAGGAGTATGGCCTGGTGGCTTAAACAGCTCTTACTGCCCATCACATATAGTATTGACTATACTTTGGTGTTAGTGGTGATAAACATATAATTTTTTTGGTTAAGTTTAGGCAATGTTTCCCGCCAATCAAACTGTGCAAAATTGAGTTCTAATTTTTCCTTGGAACTGATGCAGTAGGGTTAGGGGGTTAAGATTGTGTTAGTATTCAAATTAATTACAGATAGGTTCACATAACTAGGCGATGACAAAGATGTTTGTAATGTGTTATTACATAGCATTTGAATGAGGGACATTTTTGATGAAAGTGAAATTGAATGATGCTTTTAGCAGTCTCACAGCAAGATTTGCTATTTAAGGTTGAACAATAAGCCAACTACATAAGCACATTTAAATGGCACAGCAATAGCTGTGTTTTTACCACCCACATAACATTTTAGGACAACTCAGGATAATACTTTATTATGTACTTTACATGGATACATCACAACTAGTTGAAGTGACACAGAGTAACTAGGGTTTTCTCCACAGTTACAAAAGAGAAAAAAAACCTATTCATGTTAATAACCCCTATGTAGGGGTTATAAGGTTGATGCGTTTTGTGTGCCCCCTGTGGGAAGAAAGATGCCTCTCATTCACACACAGCCAAGGCATTGTGAGAAGTTGTCATGAGACTACGAGGAGACGAAGCAGGCAGTCATGTGTTTCTGAATGAAACTAGTCAACACTCGAAAGTGGACTGTGTAAATAGAAGAGCTGAATTAAGAATATAAGAGAATTCTCTCAGAGAAATAAATAAATAATGAAATAAAGCGCCATCGTCATGATGAAAGCTTTGTACAATACATAGAACTGAGTGGACAAGACCAGACATTGTATCAGACTGGGGGGAAAGAACGCCATCAATGAAGACGTGTTAACATACCATTCAACCATTCAACACTGATGCTCATCTTAAATTTGAAATACTTTTGAAATGCATTCTGTCACAAACATTTTATTAAAGAGTAACTCTCTTCCCAATTTCAGCCTTTCGTGATTCAGTTCTGGCCCTGAAAACAATGAATTAACTTGAAGATTTGTGCCTGGGGGACTTCATAAATATTAATTTCAAGGGCGTGTGTGAAACATGTTTTGAGTGCTACAGGGATTCAGTCATTTGCGCTTGGAGGAGGAGCAGAAACACACTGTCCCTCAAGACGACAAAGGAGTATCTTTGCAAAGTGTTCCTACTCTATATCACACATTTCAATGGAACTACTGAACCATTAGCGGCAAAATAATTGGTAGATTTAATAAAAGACTAGATTGTACCACTTTTGCAATACATTATAAAAACATTTCAGAAATGATTTGATGTGTTTCACCTTAACTAAGCTTAAAACATCTGGTAGATTTATTGAATGGAACAATATACAAAACCTTTTGAGAAAGACAATTTGAAAAGTAACATTTTCTGTTGATACTAATGGTTTATTTTCAACACTTTTTTTTACATTTGCGTTTTTACGTTAGTGGTGGGATCTCGGGTGAGACGTGCCCTGTGTGTGTGTGTGTGTGTGTGTGTGTGTGTGAGCCTCAGTGAGCCTTGGCCGCCCATGACCCTGTCGCTGGTTCACCGCTTTTCCTTCCTTGGACCACTTCTGATAGGTACTGACCACTGCAGACCGGGAACACCCCACAAGGGCTGCAGTTTTGGAGATGCTTTGACCCAGTCGTCTAGCCATCACAATTTGGCCCTTGTCAAAGTCGCTCAGATCCATACGCTTGCCTCCCATTTTTCCTGCTTCTAACACATCAACATGAGGACAGAATATTCACTTGCTGCCTAATATATCCCACCCACTGACAGGTGCCATGATAACAAGATTATCAGTGTTATTCACTTCACCTGTCAGTGGTCATAATGTTTTGGCTGATCAGTGTATGTACTGTGTGTGCGTGTGTGTGCGTGTGTGTGTGATCCAGTCCTATGTGTAAATGTGAGGACACGAAGAAAGAGTTAGGATTTACGGCTAGGTTAATTAAGTTTGGACATAAAGGATATTCAAGTTAACGTTAGGTAAAAGTTAAGGGGTTAATTTCGTAGGGAATAACGTATAACATGGAATGCAGGGTTAGGATTTAGGTCCCCACAAGGAGAGAAAAACAAACCTATTTGTTTGGCCTAAATGTAGACACTGAATAATTGGTTTTCCCAGTTTTTGATACCCCAGATAAATGGACATACTGTATCTCATATTGTACACAAAACATTCAGTCCTCGTCATAGACTATATTTCCCAGATGACCACTCACTGCCAGTAGGCTGTTGCCAAACGTGCTGAGCACACCACTACAGGAACTGCTCCGTCAGAGCACTGCGAGAAAGGGAGTGTTCGGCACACGATCGTGCTCAGTGCTGCTGTCAGCCGATAAAGCTTGACAGGCGACCAGAAGGGCACACAAAAACTACTGATAGAAGAGTTACTCTTTACCGACGTCGGTGCTGAAACGGATGCGCGCGACATTCGCCCATAACCGGTTATCAATAGCGACAGACACTACTATCAAATGCTAGCAGAATTTAGCTGACCACCGTTGGACCCAACATCCAGCAAATGTAAGGCTCGCAGTAAGTTTATACCCTTATTGCCACGAATGACACCTTAAATTCATAAATCATTTCATTGCAGGGCCTTCATGACATTGAATAGCTGCAGTATTCCATTTTAGATAAGTCTACACCTTATATAGGAGTATTTTATTAGGATACTAAAGAAACAAATGATTTACACGCTAACTTTATGAAAGATATTTCGTGTAATTCCCATAGTGTCTTTTTTCCTATCATAGAGGGTGTACAACATTTGCACCACCTATTGGGTAAATTGAAAAGGAACATACATGAAATGGGTGTTACCTAACCTTCTGTAGCCTAACTACAGTAAGGACACCTCACTCGGGTCAGTGTTTGCATTGGTCAGAGGCAGTTACATTATGAATAGAAGTTATTCAGAACTTAAAATAACCGTTGTTTGGTCAGTGAGCAGGCAGAAAACTCCTCCCTAAACCTATATTTTAGTTACAAATCGTAATAACACTAATTAGAGACTTTGCATGCCCTAATACTGAAATAGACTTAAAAGTATGTTCCAAAATTTGATGTGATTGAGTTAATGAATGTCTGAACAGAGCTTGCCCTAGGTATACATATATGTTTAGGGTTAAGGGACTACAGGTACCCTTAACCCTAAATAATGCAATACATTTTACAAACATATGACATTAACCATTTTATAACAGGAAGGAGATATTTTACTTTAAAATGTTGACATACAGCAGCCCACAACACACCTGATTGACTGTAAAATCTGCTGAGATATTTTGATACTATGAAACAGCGATGCATCCTCTCAACAGCCTTCAAATTGTTACAGTGGTTCATGTCAACTGCACCTCCTGCTTTCCTTTCCCAGTAACTGTGTTTTCTAGATTTCTATCATGGCAATCAAAATACCAGAGGGGGAAGAGGGAAATGGAAGGAGCGACTGGCATTCAAATTAAATGTTGAAGTTGGGCACTGGGACATGTAAATCATGTAAACAAATGCTCTGGCTGAATCATCAGCCACCAACAAAGCTTTAAAATACTATTATTTATATTTTTCTTGAGCTAAATATATTATTGTTTTTATGCAATTCCTTGCCATGTTGTTTTAAAGGCTGTGAATTCTGCTGGCTTGTCTCATTCCCTGAAGTTCAGCCCCTAAACTATAACAATTCTTCATACTTCTAAAGTGAATTGGTTTGAGATTTGGAGAATGTAAGAAATAGTAAGCCTATTTGTATTTTTTATAACAGAAACAGGAGGCAGAGGAATGTGCCGCTTCAGTGCCTGTCATCTCTGTTGTGTCCCTAGCCGTCGGTGCCATGCTCCCTCGTAGTATGCAAAGAGTTGGGATGGACCTGCCGGGGGTGGAGTCAAGAGATGTGCCCCTCATTGGCTACCGGCCCTTAGCGCCTGACGATGTCCCTCTCAGCAGCCACTCAGGACCACTGACTGACAGTAGTGGACTGAACACATTTGAGGTTAGAAGTATATTTCCATTTGATGAACCTGATTAGGAATGTTGAAGTAACTTTAACAACCATGAACTTCAGTAGGCGTTTTATTGCGACAATAGAGACGTCAAGCTGCAGTTGCACTGTAATGCATGTTAATGTAAGTTCTAGAGGGCAGTGTTTCCTATTCTCACACAAAGACACCCTCATATTAATGTAAATGTGTAGTGAAAACCTTAATTTAAATAAAATTCTTACTTTGTTTACTCTACCCAAATAACTCCTCCTATACTGGTAATAGTAGCCAAAGCATACGCTGAAGGAACGGAATCCTTAAAACTACACCACAAACTGATATCACAAGTGGGTTATTTAAAAAATGCTCAGGATTTTGAATACTCAAGAGCTGGTCATTCAGTATTGTTTTGTTTGTGATCAGTATGTGCTCACATCATGTTCAACACAGAAAAGTTGTCACTAAGGAAATTGGATAGAAAATACTCATATTGTAGTTACAGTATCTCACAGAAGTGAGTACACCCCTCACATTTTTGTAAATATTTGATTCTATCTTTTCATGCGACAACACTGAAGAAATGACACTTTGCTGCAATGTAAAGTAGTGAGTGTACAGCTTGTATAACAGTGTAAATTTGCTGTCCCCTCGACATTAATGGCTGTGTGTTGAGTTATTTTGAGGGGACAGCAAATTTACACTGTTATACAAGCTGTACACTCACTACTTTACATTGTAGCAAAGTGTCATTTCTACAGTGTTGTCACCTTAAAAGATATTATCAATTATTTACAAAAATGTGAGGGGTGTACTCACTTTTGTGAGATACTGTACATGAGTAGTTATAGGTAATACTTCAGACCAACTAGAACAGGGGGTGTAATACCAGAGCAGTGGTCTGTGGAACCTTGGTAAAAGGGCTCCAACCAGTTCCTTGAGTAAAAAGCAGATGCAGTCGGTTGGGTTTCAGAGAGCCCCAGGGATTTCACTCGTTGTTCAAGGACAAACACCAAAGAGGAGGTACTTTCCATCAAGACATGCCAGTGAGGGAGATTATGTTTGACCACCATACATCAAAATGCTCATCTCTTGGGTTTCCCAAGTAGAATACAGGCACAAGATTTGCTGTCTTAAACATTATTTTCATGATATTACATTAATGTAATGCACTACTTTTTTGTATCCGGTTGAATTGAAACTAAAATGGTTCTGAGAGTTGTTTTAAAATTGTCCAACCATGGACAAGTTTACAGCTTGCATTTCTCTCACAACTTTTAAGCTTTGTTCGTGTTCCATGGACCAAGACAGGCCATAAAGGTTTTTATCAGATCTGTTCAGACAGTAATTTACTGGGCCATTCCTCTCAACTCACACAAACCTGTTGTTGTTATTTTATTAATGTGTGTTTTGGTGCCCTCCAACCCTAAAGTGCAAACATGACAGTTGTAATTGTGTGCTCTTTGCTTTCACTTCACTTAGCATGCAGTCTTAACAAACTCCTCAGGGCTATAAAAAGAAGTTGCACTTACTCAGACATCAGCTACAGGGGTAACTTCCCCCCTGTTCTGTTTGTGTGACAGAAATGACTACTGCACAGCCTCGTGGTAAATTATGGATTGGCGTCCGTCATTGGGTCGATGTTTTGTGGGTTGTACATCTGCTGTCTCCAACACTCTCAGATATCATAGACTGTGTCTTTGAGGACTTTCTGTCGAGTGAAATTGAATCCAGCCACTTGTTCACTCTTTAATGAGGGAAACTTAAGTTCATGTGAATGTATTTAGACAGTGGAGTCACCCCCTACTGACAATGAAGCTTCTCCACTTAGGGCGACGTATTTTAGGTCATGTTTTATAGACAGCACTTTGTTTTTGCATGTATGTAACTTGTGAAAAAGCATTTCAATAGTATTTCCGCTTATCTTAAAATAGGGTTTGTGGCTTATCAAATCATACTGTGGTAACCATGCAGTCTATTCAATATTCACTCTGACTTTGGACCCATTTAGCTCAGTTGGTAGAGCATAGTGATTACTACTTCAGTATTGTGGGGTCGATTCCCACGGGGTGGGGCTAGTACAAACTGAAGTATGAAATAGAATGTATTTGTTTATGCAAGTTGCTCTGGATAAGAGTGTCTGCTGAAATACAATGTAAAAATGTACTTTGGTCTGCAGGTAAAAAGAAATGTCATGTAGATTGACTGTAAAAGTTAAAACAACCACATAAACCAAAGAATATAATAGACATTTTAAAAAACGACATGATAGAGCAGAACTTATTAGAATACCTGTTAGTGTAAATGTGAAGGGGTAGAGAGGGAAGAAAGCAGAAGAGGAGAGGAAAGTGAGAAGGGAGGGGTGGGAAACTGAGAGGGAGTACTAAAAAACAATTGTCATCTTTAAATAACATTTCAGACAATATACTTTCAACCCTCAATTGGGGTAGGATTATTTTTTCACAGGACAATATGTGGTACCATTTGCTGATTTGGTATATAACAACCATAGTCCCTTATTTAAAGGGGCAAAATGTCAGATGTTGACGAACAAGGGACGGAAGTGGAACTTGAGACAGCGATGACAGGGGGTGAAGATTGGAGAGATTGAGTCTCTTCCTGCTTTTTTCTCCTATGATGTCTTTCTTATTGGTCTGGAGAGGTGGGGTTGTAGGGGAAGGAGGAGAAGGAAAAACAGCAGCTGTACACAACAATATGTCCTGCTTCCTCTGTTTGTCTCTGCTCATTATGTACTTCCTGAATGGTGAGAAAAGAAAAGATGGAAATACAGACATTGAGCTTGTTGAATTGAACCACAAGAGTGGTTCCACTCAAAACTAGCAACAATGGAAAAATTGGGCAAATGTAAGAAAACATTGGACAAAATCTGCAAACATGAGTAGGCTTGGTGGGAGATTTGAATGCTATCTGAAGAGTCAAGCACAATTCCTTTTCAAGACGTTTCTCATAAAAGAACCTCAGCCACTTCTGTTTATGATTGTTATTGCCCTGTCCCTGAGTCAGGTTTAACTTACTACTGAGCAGCTAAATCCTTGTAGTTATTGATTGTTGAGGAAATATATCTGATAATAACTGATTAAAGATTTTGCGTGGAAGAACAACCCTGTAGAGGCTGTTACATAGACATCCTTATCGCCACTTAGTGAGATGAGGTGATTGTGGTTGGCTGAGGTTGACACTGATGGTCCAGAGGAAGTGGTTGTGGGTAACTGGAGCAAGAAAAGTATATTTAACCTTTGACTTTGAGAGATAATGGGCATGTAATTGAATTAAGCTTGAATTAAGGTTGACACAATGTATGAGAGTACTAACTATCTCTGTACAAAGGCCACTAGGTAGGAAATGTGATGCCCCATTACTGATGGGTCCCGCACACCCTGTCCATACCTCCTTCTAGGAACTGTGTATGTGACTGTCATAGGACTCTCTGAATAGACCCTTGGGTCATAGGTTGGAATATACCACACAAGGGTATTTTGTAGGATAAACCTTTCTTATAATAGTCTGTGTAGTGGTTGGCTATGACCACTGACCACCTCCAATGTGTCCTGGCATAAAAGACTGTGTTAACTTTATAATCATTGGAGAACATGGAAGATTTATGGAAGATCAACATCTTGGACTCATGCTAAATAAAGATTCTCCCCTGACTTCGGTTTAATCAATGACTCTGTTCATGGATTGAAAGTGAACAGAAGCTAACAACTTACTGCTTGAGCCTCAAACTGTTACAGGGAAAAAAGGTCTAGGTAGACCAATGTAAAAAATGTAAATGAGTACATTGTATAAAAATATATGTCTTATCAAGTATGTTTATCTTATTTTCAGATTTAAAAAAATCTAACCATCCTTAATATAAGGTAAACTTTTCTTAACAAGCTAAAGTTGTATTAGATAGTGCCGCTTTGTTTTAGAAAATATGCCTTGAATATCAAATTATTTGTCTTGTTCCATTGGCAGATTATTTCACTTATTTCATGCAAATACCTCCTCAAATATAGTTTATTTTCTATTTTTTTAAAGACATTTTTGCAATGCAGTATTTCTTCCCAATTTTAAACAAGTGACTGTGTCAGCATAGTAACTGTCAGCCTGATTAGTTGACTGCCCAGATCTACTCCAGGCCTAGGACGTCTCTGTTTTCCATGACCTGGTGTGGTCATGGTATTTTTGACAATACACAAATAATGCTCTCTAAAAGTCCTATGTTCAGTGTTCTTGTTGTGTACATTATGCTTCAGTCAAGGCTAGAAATCCACTAAACCGGTTGATGGTCCATATATTCACAGAACCTTGTGTGCCGACAGCACAGTAAGGTCCTGACACACACAGCTACACAGACTAACAAAGGATAGATGGCCAGTATGCTAATAACCTAGCTAAAGTTGGTTTCCATTTACTAATGTTAACACACAGTCCTAGCTTCTGTTAACCGGCTATAGCTTGAACCAGTCTGTCATTGAGTTTCTACATGTGGCTTGAGTAAACAGGACATGCTTCCTGCTTTATTTGTTGGCTTGCATCATTTATGACTTGTTATTATCATGTGTCACATACAGTATTAATAGTGTCAGAGTATAATCTTTAGATCATGTTGGTTCAAATGTTGGTCTGCCTATAGTACTATAATAATTGTGGGAAGAGACACAGTCAAACAGGTTTATCAACAAAGGAAGGCAGTCTACACAAGGAAAGAGAACGGAAGAGAGGAGATAGGGGAGTGAAGAGAGGAGGTAGCCTGTATTGCTCAGCGAGTAGCTGCAGGCCTTCAGGTTGTTTGTACGCTAGGTGTATGTGTCTGTGTAGACGCCCCTCGTGTGTGTTATGGGTGTGCCCATGTGACGCTGGCACACAGAGGGAGTGGCTCTTTCTAGAGTCTGCTTCAGGTGTGTTTGCGTGTGTTTGCGTCTGTGTTTAGTACACGACAGAGTAAAAGACGGATTAAACTGAAAGACATCCAGTCCAGTCTACAGTCAGTGGGGAAAAAAGACGGTAAGGAAGGAAAGTGGAAACTAAAGGCAGATGAAAGAAAGCGGGCAGGATGGCGTTTGTGGCTTCCTCGTAAAGTTCTCAAAGAAGCTGAAGGAGTGTAGCCTGTCTGGACTTGTTGTGACAAAGGTAAGTTCTGTGTTTTTTTGTTGATATACACCAATTACCAATTATGTGGGAACTGGAGAAAAAGATGCAGACAGATGAGATGAGATCAACAGCAAAAACATGCTGAAATGGGGAGGTAAATCAACAGTTTAGAGTGGTTTTCCAACATCTAGTTTTGAAAGGCAAATTGGGTCTAGGTTTAAGATGCCTGGCAGATGTTTAATGATTCTGGTGAATCCTTGGAGGTTTCACCAGACACATTTTTAACCAGCACAGTCTCACAGGTTTTGTGAAATGAACACAAATTGTTCTTTTAAAATTTGTGACGTTCACACAAAAAAAAAATTGGGAGGGGGGTACAGGACATTATTTTCTTCAGGTGTTGGAAAACATTCATGTGAGTGGTTGATTCAACTTGCATTTCAACCAGGGAGGGGGCGGAGCTTGCCTTGTGAATTGGCTAGTGAGAAAATTAGACCCTGTTCTTACTTTAAATCCTAACCTTAAGCCTTACACTTACCCTAAACTTAACCTTTTTCCGATCACTAACATTAACCCTTGTCAAACGTTCATTAAATTAGATTTCTCCCTCAGGAAAAATCTGAGAAAATGGTGTCCTTTACATAAATTTTTTGAAACATCAGAAGAAATTGTATCCTATACAAAATGTGTTCCTTCAGCACAGATTTGATTAAAATGTGTACTGTATGCTAAGAAAATGCCTTTTTCCTGTGCATGTCACACATTTCTAATAAGCAATTTATGTCTATTTCACAATAACCTGTGACAATGTATTGTTGGTCTATGACGTAATCATACAGGAACAGTAGAATACTTAAAATGCAAATAGTCCGTTTTCTTATCATGGACCGTTGATACTGAAGTTGATTTTAATTACATACATTTTTAGGCTAATTATTGAAATTCCACCTTTGCAGGTCGAATATGGTAGATATGGTATGATATGTAAAGGTAAATATGGTAGATATGGTATGATATGTAAAGGTAAATATGGTAGATATGGTATGATATGTAAAAGTAAATATGGTATGATATGTAAAGGTAAATATGGTAGATATAGTACGATATGTAAAGGTAAATATGGTAGAAATGGTATGATATGTAAAAGTAAATATGGTATGATATGTAAAGGTAAATATGGTATGATATGTAAAGGTAAATATGGTAGATATGGTATGTAAAGGTAAATATGGTAGATATAGTATGATATGTAAAGGTAAATATGGTAGATATGGTATAATATGTAAAAGTAAATATGCTATGATATGTAAAGGTAAATATGGTAGATATGGTATGTAAAGGTAAATATGGTAGATATAGTATGATATGTAAAGGTAAATATGGTAGATATGGTATGATATGTAAAGGTAAATATGGTATGATATGTAAAGGTAAATATGGTAGATATGGTATGATATGTAAAGGTAAATATGGTAGATATGGTATGATATGTAAAGGTAAATATGGTAGATATGGTATGATATGTAAAGGTAAATAT